>JAASAO010001021.1:0-71494 GCA_017311375.1 Mytilus coruscus | reverse complement strand
ATTTAACTAATAGTAGTAAATGCATATATGATCGATACCTACATGAAACAGACTCAGAGATAACTATCAAAATCCGATTAGTTCTAATTGCTAGTGACCGTAAGAACCGCAAATCGGCTTATCAATTTATAGTTACTAACGCGGCAAATATTTCATGAATATATAAGACATAATATAATAAGTACGTCTAAAGATCCATCCATTGGATCACCAGTGAAGGTGATACACGGCTGAAAACACATATTATATTCATAATTACTTCAAATATCAGCACAACAATGTTAAATCTGCAAATTTGCCGAAGCAAACTTTTGTTCTTCCCTCGCCGGGATTCGAACTCACGCTATTGGGATATCGAGACAACACCACCTGCACTGTGTTCTGCACTCTAGACTACTCGGCCACCTAGACTGAACACACACACACACACACACACACACACACACACACACACACACACACACACACACACACACACACACACACACACACACACACACACACACACACACACACACACACACACACACACACACACACACACACACACACACACACACACACACACACACACACACACACACACACACACACACACACACATATATATATATATCTTTGGGCTTCTCAAATTAAATAATATGTCTTATCGGTCATTCATATTGAAACACTTTTAAAAACTTATTTGTCAGATTTTTATATCTTCTACAAATTATCAAATCATTTCAGATAATAGTTAGTCCTCCCACAAAAGATTTAAAACATTTAAACAAAACACTCGCGTGCGAATTATCAACTGACTTTATCATTGATTTTTACATCTTTATATTTTAATTCAATTACAAGACCCACCAGAGATTTAGTTAATCAACAGATCAGACTCTGTCGATTGTATCGTAGAGGTGTTCCAAACACTTACACGTTCTACAAATGGAACCATGAATCAGAGTATGGGGAGCAAATCCGTTTTCTCGATGGTTTTGCAAATGGAACGCTTACTTTAGATAATACAGAATATCCTTATATGAGAAATGGTATATATACGTGTACAACCAGCAACGGTGACAGTAAAGGGAACAAGAAACAAACAAACAGGATCTCGTCTGATAAAATACCAGGTAATAAACTATTTTCATATTAGCGACTTTTGCCTTCGGATTACTATATAATTTTCGACAGGTTACCTACTCTGCGGTAGGACATCCTGGTACTTGATCAAATAAGAGCAACCAAAATAAGTAAAATCAAACTAATAATCTGTGCAATTTTGGGGAAAGTTTACTGTTTTCCGATAATTTTGTTGTGTATAGAAAACATAAAACAGTTAATTTCCCTCAAATTTGTACCGATTACAAGCTTGATTTTACTTCTTTACGTTGCTGTGACTTGACCAAGTACCAGGATGTCCTATCACAGATTAGGTAACATGTCGAAAAATTATATAATCCAGTCAAAAGTCGGTAATATGAAAATAGTCTATTAGAGGATTGGAATATTTAGATCTGGGTTAAAGTTGTCGAACATATCTTACGTAATTGGACAATGCAATTTTATGAAGAACTGAGAAAAACCAGACGGAGGACAGACTGTGTCTGTGCTTATGGTCACATTGACTTATGTTTATCACACACCTCCATTATTTTTATTCAATAGATAACGCCAGTTATCAAGGGCTTTTAAAACCGAACCGTTAATGCATATATTCTCATTTCTTCTAACAAGCAGAAGTTGTTTTTCTCATTTATTATGGCACGACACATACTCTAGTCATTCAAAACAAAAATATTAGTTGGAAAAACTCAGCAAAACAAAAATCTCAAAAAGTAAATATAACATTAGACGAAACAGCGGAATGAGAACGTTCAATACGTTGGCACATTAAATTATACGTTAGTATTTTGAACACTTTATGATTTTCCAGTAGAACATAATTATTGATTTTCAATTTTAAAAGGGAAGACGATACCAAAGTGGCGTTCAAAATTCAAAAGTCTAACAAAACTTCAATTCCAAAAATTTAAACAATGAATAGATAAACTGTCCTCAAAACATTACACAGAAAATAAAGAATTGATAAACAATCTTACTAAACCTTTCAAAACTGAGATTAACCCAAGGGTCTTCCGGAAGGGCACCCATCATGTTACTCATTGCAAGTATACATTCGATGATATCACAACCCTTTAAGAATGTACCGGATTTTAGTTTCGACAAGTTGAATATATCCATGGTCATCTATGACGCACATATTCTATAATGGTCAACCAAGTCTTGATGCCATCTGTAAAACTTTCGAAGGGATGACTTCAACTACACCATTTTGGATCACTTGGTTCATAAGCGTCCTTGTTTGCAGCAACCCGCCAACAGGGGAATCATGATAGGAAACTAGGAAACGCTAGCCCTGAAATATCGTATCAGCTAGAAAACATATACTTCATATGCAGACGCTTCTGGAATGTTGCAATACATAAATGTAATGCTAGAAGGTAGGGCAACAACTGCTTAGCTTTATTTGGGTCTTTGAAAATAGAGGAAGCACTACTGTTGGTAGACATTTCAGATGTTTTACACGTCTTAACACCATTAACCCATTCAGAGAGAATAGTTAGTCTTCGCATTCAGTCCATTATCTTGTATAAACCTCGATTGATTTCATTACTACTTTAAATTTCTGTTTCCAGTTTAGGGATATAAGCACAAGGTATTTCGGTCATTAGTGTTCCACGTTTCGTAGAGAAGAGATGTTGACGTCACCAGCTATAACGTAGCCAGCCACGATATATGATTAGGAACCTTGTACATGGCAATCATATGGTTTATACCTGATGTCCTCTATATTGAGATCCCCGAATATATGTTTTAGTTGAAAATGTTGGTTGCAATATGTGTGAGATACTTATAACAGATTTTTTTTAAAATAAGGAGGTAATTAAGGTATGACTCCTTATTGATGAGGAATAGTTGCCTAAAATTTAAATGGTAAAATAACAAAGATACCGAACTCTTAGGAAAATTTAAATCGGAAAATCAATTATCAAATGGAAAAATCAAAAGCCCAAACACATCAAAGGAAAGGAAACTATCATATTCCTGACTTGGTACATGCATTTCCTTATCTAGAAAATGGTGGATTTAACCTGGTTTTATAGCTAGCTGAACTCTAACTTGTATGACAGTCGCATACAATCCCATTATATTGTCAACAATGTGTGAAAAATACCGATCAGATATAATAAGTAAAAATGTCAAAAATAGGGTACAGCAGTCAATATTGTGTTATAATTGTTATTAAAGGTTTTATTATTGACATTTATTTTTGGTGTATATAACAGTTTATTTTTCATAGTTTATTTTGTTTAGGCGAACCTGCATTTTGAATTCAAGTTATCAAACAAATGTCTGCAGTCTCAAAAGAAAGTGTGAACTGACATTTTACATGTACAGTAACCCAAGTGTTGACAGAGTAGAATTGAAAAGACTGAACGAACAAGAAAGCAAAAACATGGTACAGTTTAAAATAACCTCAGAAACAAAATATATGCTACCGACCTGTTGGAAAACATTTCACATCACCGGCCACAAAGTAGAAATTACAACAAGAATCCTAGAGGAATATGATTTTACTACTTACGAACTAAATATTTGGAATTCATATGGTTCAACGTCGTTCAACTTTTCAATTGTGCCAGTTGGTAGGTTCAACTTTTTGGGTATTGCATCGTAATTTTGAAATTGAATTACCCAAGTATCTTACATGCTTATTTAGAATTTAAAACCATAATTATTTTTCAAAACAATTCATTTCGAAATGCCACCCAAAGGAAGAGGCCGAGGTAAATCAATATTACCTGCTGTAACATTTTGGGTATCCTGTAGATTCGGTCCCTGCCTCCAAGCTCCTAGAATTAAATTCCTGTTGATGGGTTGTTCACAATCTAGTTGTTGGTCCTGACGCCCAGGATAGCGAATCCTCATCAGATTGTGTAGAATAATGCATATCTTCACTATCAGACGAAGTGTTGATGGGGAATGACCCATTGTTGAGAAGAGAATTCTGAATTTGTTGGCCAAAATACCAAACGCGTTCTCCACAACACGCCTTGTTCGCGATAATCTATAACTGAATATACGTTCTTCTCTGTCAATGTCCTATGAGAGTAGGCTTTCATCATCATCGTTCTTAGGGCAAATGCATCATCTCCAATGAAATAGTCGGGAACGTCTTCGGTATCATTTGGAAGACGCCCGGGATCGGGGAAGCTTATGCTTCCATCATCCGCTGCTTCTCTTTATTCGGATTCATTATACATCTGGGTCCGTATGCATAAAACATCTTAACTTAAGTGTTCCTTAAACTTAGATTTCGCTAAGAATTCCTTAGTTAAGTAAATTTCTTAAGTCGTATGAATAAATTTACTTAAGTCTTCACTTAACTAAGGAATACTTAAATCGGAACCTTTCTCTAATTACCGTATGATATATATCAGCTCATCGCATGTACTCATCCATGTAAAAGTTTGGTATGATTATTTACATTGATTAATCAATACATACTTTTATTAAAAGCTGGGGTTGAATTGAGGTTGGTATATAAAACAATTCAATAATACGTAACAAAATAAAATGTTGAAACAGATGACAAATTGGCGCATAAGAGAAAAGGTTGATGTTTTGATGGATGAGCATGAAAAGAAAAATATTTGTGATCCAAAACTTCCCAACTTAATCTTTAATTCATCTTTCATTTATGTTGCCGGATGGAGGGCCAGGGCCCGTATGCATAAAGCTACTTAAGTTAAGATTTTCCTTAGTAAACACTTTAGGAAACTCCTCCTTTTACCTAAGTGGTATGCAGAAAAATCTTATACTATGTATTTCCTTAGTAAAATCTTAGTTGATTTAAGTCACGCCCATAAAACTTAAGTGGTATGCATAGAACCCTTATACTTAGAAAACGCCTAAGATTATACTTAAGTATACGGTATTTATAGAGCTACCTTAAATTTTCAGAAATTGGTAAAACCAGTCGAATGTATGCGTTTTGCAGAACATGGATAGATTAGCTACCATTTAATTGATTAATAATTATATCTCGGTAATAATTCGTTTGTTTATTGCTCAATATATTAACGACCATTGTAGTTTTCTTAAAATCACGCATAATCAACAAAACGAAGAGATAAATGAAATAGTTATATAATTTCATTTTCCCTTATTTCTCAATCTCGTTATGGTGTATACCGAAAAGTACTCAGTTTTTACAAGCATGAATTTCATGCTATTATTTGCTCTGTTTGTGTATGCTTACACAGATAACATTGAACGTTATGTTGTTAAAATAACCGCCTGGTATCAATTGTAACTGTTAGTACAAAAGTATGAAGGAAGGGAGTGATGGCTCTTTAGGCATGCGAAATCCTGTTTTCTGAGGGGTCATCGGTTTAATTTTCAATTATATAGTTTCATTCTTAAGGTATAAGGCAAAATTTCACGGAATTAGTTTCACTAACTGGGACAAAATCAGAAAGTTTTAAGACCTACTCCACGGAGTTCAAAGTCTATATAACATATTCATAATACTTAAATTGTATTCAATTATTTTTATATTTCCTGATATTTGGCTGTTAACGAAAATATTGCAAATAATTTTGCATAGAAGGAAGACTTTAACCTAAATAAATAATTGTGTATCTGAAAGAAAATTTATGCAAATAATTCCAATAGAATTTTGGTTTTGGTTGAGAAAGTCATTCTTTCATCGAATGTTTGCAGTTTCGAGTAATATATAGCCATTGATAACTTTCGAGTGAAATATTTGGAAATACGCTAAGATCTAATCTAATAATGTGTGTTCTAGTAAAGATTGAAGGACTTTTGACAAATGCCCATGTTTTGATATGAATTCATGGAAAATTGATCCTTCACCCTTTTTATTGTTATAAAAGGAAGGGATAAAAGTTTATCTTAAATCATAATAGATTTTAAAAACCCGTTTATCATGTATTGTAAGAGTTAAAAATATATATTATAAACACATGCCATTCAATCCAGCATCACCCATGAAAATGAATGGTCGGTGCCTAAGAAATGGAACAAATCTGTTTGATAAATGCTATGATTTGAAACTTTTTTTTTAATTAAGATTTTAATTTACTAACATGTATACCAATATTAAGCTGTATGATTTGCTACAAGATAATGTCGAGTTTCCATTTAGCGAATCTGCACGTGATTGAAGTTTTGTTTCCAAAAAAAAAAAAAAAAATTCTAGTGGATAATTTCGAAATATTTTGATATTTTACATTTATCACGCCATGCATATTTATCACGTTGTCACACTTCTTTTGGGTCTCTTAAGAATATCTCCTCATGTAATTTTCTGTACTTGTTTATATAGTTATATATTTATTTCCTTCCATCCCCAAGGGTTACTGGCGAATAGAAATATGGTTACTTTGGTCTATTTCCTAGAGAGAGTGCTATGCACTATGTATATTATGTACACCTGCAACAACTCCTTGGGGTCCGTAGGTGGCATGTTGAAAGGCCTAATTTCTGACCCTATCCAATATACCTTCAGTGGCAGTCAAAATTTTCCCGACCTTCATCCCGGACAACATCTATTACAGGATCTACCAGTTGTATTTATTGTTAACTTGTTTTAAACATGCATGACATATTTTCCACTGGACGCAACAGTAGGTTTTGCAATATTTTTTCTTCCCATGTTCGTCCATCAAAACAACCCTTTCTCTTATGCATTTCATTTATTTCGACAAATTAGTTGGTTACCTATTTCTAAATTGTTTTACATACCAACATCAATTTATATCCAGTTAGTAATAAAAGTATGTATTGTTCAATCAATGTAAATAAACAAAGCAAAGTTTTACACGGATGAGTACATACGATGAGCTAACATATAAAACGGTAATTAGAGAAAGGTTCCGATTTAAGCATTCCTTAGTTAAGTATAGACTTAAGTAATTCTATGCATACGTCTTAAGAATTTTACTTAACTAAGGGAATTCTTAGTGAAACCTTAGTTTAAGTAACACTTAAGTTAAGATGTTTTATGCATACGGGCCTTGTTTATCTTCTAGAGACAACAATATATTATTAACTCTAACAATACATGATAAAGGTTTCAATGGCGTAGCACCAGTGTAGCATTGTAATAGAAAATGAAAGGATATGGAGTAAATGTACATGGGACAAAATCGCACACAATACATAGAAAACATAGAAAATTATCAATGAACAGGGCTTTTATTCCTGTTCTTCATCTTGATAGTTGATGTAGGGTCTTCAACAATGAACAAATCATTCATACCCTACAACAAGGTCAAGACGGCCCCTAGCGTCGACTTAAGCGGTACTATTGATAAAAATAAAGTAATTTGAAAGACATCGATCGCCGCTAAAATATGCCTTGAAGTTATACATGTCGGGAGCGGTCAATGAATTACATAATTTATAATTACGGGCGAGGTTTTTGAACATAAGCATGTGCTTACAAATTATTTTATCAAACATTTTTTTCAATTAGAATTTTACTATAATCGTTCAGCTTCTGGTAGGCTGCCGTCCTGCACCCCCACGCTCCAATTTCTTTTCGGTTTTAAAAACCCTATTTCGATTTGAAATAATTTTTTACCGATTCCTTTACAACAATAAAAAGGGTAGGATCAATTTTCCATGAATTCATATAAAAACAAGGACATTTTTCAAAAGTACTACAATCTTTACTAAAACACACATTATTTTTTTATATGTTTACGGTAAGGTATTATCAACATCTTAGCGTACTTCCGAATATTTCACTGGAAAGTTATCAAATTAAATGCCTAAAGATGACTCAAAACTGCATACATTCTTGCTAGATTTTAGACAAATTTGAGCAATTATCCAAAAATGGCGAGAAGGACAATTCCATTGGAAGTGATTACTAATTACTAAATTTTCTTTCAGATACAATAACTTATTTAGGTAAAAGTCTTCTCTCTATGCAAAATTTGAAATTTGCAATATTTTCGTTAACAACAATACATGATTTCACCGAATATATAAGTAAATATGAAAATAATTTGATACGGTGTAGGTATCTAAAATACGTTATATAAACTTCGAATTCCATGGGGTAGGTCTTAAAACTTTCCGATTTTGTCCCAGTAAGTGAAACAAATTCAGGGAAATTTGCCCTACATCTTTAGAATAAAACTAAATAATTGAAAATTCAACCGATGCCCTCTCCCTCCACCCCCACCCGCACACACAGAAAACAGGATTTTGCATGCCTGAAGATCCTCATCTCTTCCAGCCTTCATACTGTTTTTACTAACGGTTACAATTGATACCACGCGATGTATTTTACAACATAACGTTCAAAGTTATTTGTGTAAGCATGCACGTACAGAGTAATCAAAAGAAAATAATAATTGCATGCATTCCATGCGTGTAAAAACTGAATACTTTTCGGTATACACAAAACGAGATTGAGAAATACGGGTAGAATGAAGTTGTACAACTACCCTCTGTTATCTCTTGATTTGTTGGTTATACGTGATTTTAAGTAAATTACAATGATCGTTGATATTTAGCAATAAACAAACGAAATATTACTGATATAATTATTAATCAATTAAATGGTAGATAATCTAATAATGTTCTGCAAAAACATACTTTCCACTGATTTTTAAATATTTTTGAAAATCTAAGGTAGCTCTATAGGTACCTTAGACTTAAGTTTAATCTTAGGCGTTTTCTTAATTTAAGGAGTTTTATGCATACCACTTAAGTATGTGGGCGTGACTTAAAATAACTAAGATTTTACTAAGGAAATACTTAGTTTAAGATTTTTATGCATACCACTTAGGTGAAAAGGGCGGAGTTTCCTTAACTTAAGTGTTTACTAAGGAAAATCTTAACTTAAGTAGCTTTATGCACGAGGATCTGTTGCTTCGTTTGTGCTGCTCTTTGATTTCCCTTTGTTTTATGGATTGAACGCTTTGCTTATTTACGAAGTTGTAATATTAGATTCTGAAACAGTATTACAAGCAATAAAATTTGTAAGTTTTTCTAACGTTTTAAAGGACTTTTACATAAAATTATATAAATATCTTACCTTCAACATCTGCCCATATAAACTTGTAATCACCATCAACTTTAGTTTAAGTTTATTAATGCCTAGGTCACACATTCACGGATTTGACGCCTGATTAGCTACGGATACGGTCCGGCATCATTCTTGGCAATCTGTATTGTTCCGTAGATGTCCATATTGTAGCTGCAGTCTGACTATGGAGAAGAATCCCTTATAGTTGTGGTATAATGAACCTGAAAGAGCCGGTTTCTTTATGGCAATATGCTTTCCATCCAACGCTCCACAGCAATGTGGAAAATGCCATCTGCGCATAAATTTATTAGCAATTGCTTTCCATTCCTCTGGATCATTTGGAAGAGTCATGACCTCATCTGTATATTCATCAATAATTGCACTGCATACTTCCTGACAACTACAGACAAGGTGTTACCAGGAACTCTCCAGGAAAATTTCATATCGGTATATGTCGATCCAGCAGCATGATTGCGAAGAGTTGCGGTTGGTTTTAACCCAGGCTCTAGCGGTTCTCTGAATATACAAAACGGAACAGTTAAACTTAAAATTATAATTGTTTACATTCAATGTGTTATACAATTTTATTTTATTTAACTTTTCTAGATTCAATATTGTGTACTTGGTCACTTACAGCTTGCAATTGCTTATTGATAATTTAAGGATGTGACTCGATTATCAGACAGTCGGACGCTACTATTGCGTACTGATTATTTTATTGTATTCGTAATGACAGAAAACGGAAAGTGTTTTAAGCCATAACAAAAAACCTACCGGAACCATGTATATTGTTTTGAAATCCTATGCTGGATCCTCTGAAGAACTTCATCGTACATTTCTACGGGCATTCTCAGAAAATTCCTGAAACTGCTCTGATCTTCTTGTCTAAGTTCAACTAATAGTTGGTCATACAATCCGAACTGCTTTCATACCCACGGCTGCTGCCATAGACGTCTTCGCTGACGTCTTCGACGCCTTCTAATGCCTTGTAAGTATTGGTGCATGTTAAGGTGAATTTGGTCTACATGTTGTAGAGCCATGGCTAGAAGATATGCCCTCCTGATTCTCTCCAGGCAATCCATTATAGCAAGTGCCAAACTGAACACTGCCCAACCTTTTATACCATTTTATACATGCACTTGGATATGCAAATTCACGGACATATGCCACTATAAATGTCAGAGCAAGTTTCGTTGAATGTCAGAATACGTTTTTGATACGCCACGGGTGCGTTTTATACGTTCACGGAGCGCTGAAACTACGCCAGGCGTATGTTACAAACACGCCCCGCATACATCCAAGTAAAGTCGAATGATCTTGAGGCGTAAACAACGTGCCCTAAACGTATCTCAAACTTATCTGTAGCGTTTTCAACGCGCTTGTAACGTATGTATTACGTGCGTGTAGCTAACAGGTATACGCTTGACAAACGTTAAAGCTAGATGAAAATTTTATGCTGCATAAAATTTCCTGGAGTTATAGCATTCACCAAGCGTATACCTTTGCATTTCGGCGTATTTCAAACTTATGCAAAGCGCGTCTAACGATTGCTTAGCGTTCCTCTTGCGTGCACTTGCGTGCACCTAACGTATACGGACTTAGTCAATTTTCTATGTACGTCTGGTGCACGTCGGTCTATACGCCAATGTGTGACGTCGGCAGACTCACCAGTGGCGCTCAAATCAGCACAGTTGGAAGGCCAAATAAATATGAAGTTGAATTGCATTGAAAACGAATTCTAAAAGTTGTGCCTAATACGGCTGTAGCAATCAATGCCTTGGGGAAGAAAGACCTTAATGTTACCAACATATCAACAGTTAACAACCAGTTAATTTGCAGAACATAAGCATATCAATAATATTTCATGTATTAAAATGTGTCCAGTGACAAAAGGCTAGTGATTCCTCTGGGACGAAACGTGTACTAGCTACGGCAACAAATTTTATATTTAATCCACATCAATACATTTTAGGGCTTAACGTCTCCTCTGCTATAGAATTGTTAACTTTCCATTCATATCTACAGATTTTAGTTATTAAGGCATAAATGTTAGAGTTCCCTGAGGGTCAATCCATAAAAGCTTTGGATGCACAAAATTTGATCTTTTATTTTTCTTTTAAAGTTTTTAGATAAGATATGCGAACTTTACAAAACCAAACGGACTGTTGGCTTTATGAACGTGAAACGTCCGAAAAAATATTATTCAAACATATGAAGACAAAAGTTTCTATAACATGTATAATTCGTATAATGAATATTAAAATTTGTCTGCCAGTCCTACTTTAAGTTTTATTGAAATATTCATTATTATAGATGATATACCAAAGAGCAACAAACTAAAGATGTATCTGGTAATTTATATTTTTATCATCTTTATCTTTAACTTTATCATACGTACTCTTCTTTTTATTGTCACAACTCATATTCGGTTTTATCGACGAAGCAGACTGTCGTCTTTGGATGGCGAATACGTAAGTTACGACGAAACTGGAACAATCTTTTCACTATTAATAAACATCCGTCCGTTATCTGAACAGCAGTAACGCATCGTTCGCATAGATGTTGAACATGAACCTACAGCTGATGCCGAAGATAGAAATGACACTTCTGATTTACCACCAAACCATTCAAGAATACATGAAAGTATTAATAACCATCAATATTTGTCTTCAAATGACGCAATTCAACAGAATCTTGGTGAAACTGGGATCGACTCCTTAAGTTGGCAAGATCATGAAGTGGACCAAGGACATATGCGACCTCTCGAAAATCAATTGGCGAAAGAAGTTTCACCAATCTACAAATATAACCTCATGATGATATTGAAGAATGTCTTTGAAGCACAGTTTAATCTTATAACGACCAAATTAAACCTCTTGGCGTCAATTTTAAAATATGTAAAACAAAACCTTTACAAATACGACAAATAAATCATAAGCCAAAGACTGAGCTGTGTATGAAATGTTTTGTTTATTCTGGAATGCACTACCATAAAAAATGCGTCCAAAGCACTTTTGATTTTAATAAAGTACACAGAAGTACTTAACACAGTTCTGATGAACCTATGTGATCTGCAATGTATTATTTTGATTTTTTTATTATATTTTATCATATTTGTTTTGTTTTTACTACATGTATTTCTTGAATTGCTTCATCTTTTATAATGATACATTGAACTATATGATTGTAATTTAACGATGTGTAAATATGTTTTGGTTTTAATTGCATTGTAATTTGTATGTGAGGGCCTCAGGAAGACTAGTTTGTTGTAACTAACTGTGTTTACCCTCTTTATAACATGTATTTATTACTACTGTTTAATTAATAATAATTGTTACTAGCCACACAAATAAAGTAAGAATTATTATTGAACGTTAAAACAAAACTCGTTCTTTCAAATAAATGTTTGTAGGGAAAGACAGAGTTTAAACAAAATTAAACCATAAAATCAGCACATGTTAAAAATTAAATATGTAACAGTAAAACATGGAACTGGTCTTGTAGGAAAGGTACGTCAGTCATGTGTTTTGAGTTTATATTTGAACCATCTATATCACAAGGTCTATATTAAATTCCAAAACAGTAAAGGGATAGCAATATGTTCTGAGGAACGAACGAATGTGTGACCGTAGAATCTTCCTTTGACCTATATCTATATAATGGAGCCTTTGGAAATGCAACCCGAGTTTTCAAGTACCGAGAAATAGTGAGTGAGTTACGGCTAGGGTTTTGAACAAAACCTATGGAATAATTTATGAAACACCAAAAACTTTCCAAAAAAAAAAAAAAAAAAAAATTAAATATCATTAACTTAACTGTAATCTTTTGACGAAAATAGTATATTCGAAATGATTTGCCGAATACCCATATATTAATGACTTGTATGACATTCTGAGTTAAATACTGTATTATATCGCATGTGCCTTACTTTGATATTTACCTTCGGACATATTGATAGGTGATGTATGCCTAGCAGGAAATGCTTACCCTGTCAACAAACCTGCTATTGGAGTTCAAGCGATTACATTTATTTTCGCTCCATATTTGTCTGGTTTATACCTATATATGCTTTTTATATATTTATGCTATATGAAATGTTTGCTGAACATCGGTATATTACCTTTATATTTTATTAAATATTTTTAATACAAGCACTTTGAAAATGTTTAATCAATTACTATTTGATAGGTCCAATTCATCCGCGGTGAAACTTTAAGAAGGCCGAGTGAACTTGCAGTCTGTATGATCACTAACTTTTTGATTTAGAATGTAAATGTATATACTTAAATTGTACTTTGTAAATACAAAACGTCTTTTATGTAGTAAACGCTGAATGGGTGATGTGTTTTCTAGTAAACGTAACTCTAATGTAATTGTCCCATCCTAAGGAAAGATTTTATCGAGAAGACAATAAATATATATACTATTTACAAGAACTTTCACTAACTAGTTTAGCACGTAAGATATTTTATGATACATGACAAAGGACACAAAAAGTTGTGTCAATATGTTGTAAATACTTTAAGAATTAGATCTTGAATCATAATAACGAGTATGATTTTATATTATTTTATCATTACCATAAAATTGAGAATGGAAATGGGGAATGTGTCAAAGAGACAACAACCAGACCAAAAGACAGAAAACAGCCAAAGACCACCAATGGGTCTTCAACACAGCGAGAAAATCCCGCATCCGGAGGCGGGCTTAAGTTGGCACCTAAACAAAATGTGTACTGGTTCAGTGAAGATGGACGTCATACTAAACTCCAAAACATATAAATGAACTAAAATTAAAAAACATACGAGACTAACAAAACCAGAGGCTTCTGACTTGGGACAGGCGCAAAATGTGGCGGGTTTAACATGTTTTGTGAGATCTCAACCCTCCTCGTATACCTCTAGCCAATGTAGAATACACAAACACACAGCAATACGCACAGTAAAACTCAGTTCAAAAGAAGTACGAGACCGATGTCAGAATAGGTAACAAAAGAAACTAAGCGAAATGACAACGATAAAATAACAAATGACTATTAGCAGTTACTGACATGCCAGCTCCAGACCTCAATTAAACTGATTAAAGATTATGTCTTCATCATATGAAAATCAAGCACAATCCCTCTCGTTAGGGTTTAGTATCATACCTTCATAAAATATATGAGAAGAACATAACCCGTATCATGCCAACAACTGGTTTTAGAATAAATGTGTTTATTTCCGACGCAAAGACCTTATGAGTGAATCAATATAAATACCAAAATATGCCATCTTTAATGTCCTGACAACAGTATCGTACTATATCCCTTCTGAATAAGAATAAGTCTGTTTAAAGGTTTGGTTAGCTTTTGAGGTGAATGCCGACATTTGTGTGCTTTGTATAGAATATTACCATAATAGATTGGATGTGAAATACACGAACGTATAAGATGTCTGCATGTTGATTTATATTTACAAATGATGTCCTGTACCGATGACAAAATTTAGTAAATGTTTTGACTAGTTTGTGATATCGAAAACCCATTGTGTAATAATTTTTCAGTAATACAGATATTTCTTTCGTTAAAATCAAATACGTTGGTACATACACGAGCGAATCGAACAATTGAGACATATAAACACCATAAGATGGTGAAAAGGAACGTCACCATCGAAAATGGATAATTAACAATAGGAAATAAAAATCATCTCTTTTATCATAAATTTTGGTATTAAGCTTCCCGTTAAAGATATAGACATCAATATCCAGGAAAGGGCAGTGTTCATTGTTAGTATTAGCGTTATTTAAAGTCAGTTCAGGAGAATAAATCTCTTTAGTGTACATACTGAAGTCGTCATTATTGAGAGCCAATATATCATCCAAATATCTTAAAGTGTTTTTAAATTTTGTATCAGATGTTCTTTCGAAGGTACTTTGTAGATTTTAGTCATAAATTGTAACTCATAACAATACAGAAACAGGTCCGCAATAAGTGCTGCACAGTTAATCCCCATTGGAATTCCGATAATTTGACGATATACGGAATCTCAATAGCGAACACAAATGTTATCTAGTAAAAATCAAGGGCAGTTACAGTATCAAAGCAGGTCCAAATGACATAGTTTTTTTGTTGTTACTAAAAATGACCTGAAAGAGTTTGAACATATATATTCGCATTCTGACTTTTAAATGCCCTTTGAATTTGAATTTTTCTTAATAAGATTATGAGGCAAAGTGGTATAAATGGTGGAAAATCAAAACTTTGAACAGATTCAAAGTCACCAATATAAGCATGCAATTCATCAAGTACATACATATTCGTGAAAATCCTGACACATTACTGAATCAAATATAAGACTGATGGTAAGTAGTAAATAAACTCATCAAAGATAGTAAGAAATGTTTCTCTTTCTCCAAATCTAGCTGGATGTCCTTAATATCTGTTTATTTCAGATAGTAGGATTATGTAAACAGTATTTTATAAAAACAATACAAATTTAATTCTGATTAATCCTTATCGTCTTATTGCTTTGTTGTTTAGTTTGATTGTTATGTTATGAATATGTGTAGTGTTATTGATCCACCCTTAACGGGCATCTAGATTGGTAAATAAAACAGTCTGTATCTGTATCTCTCGATTTATTTATTTTACTAAAGGTTGTAACCAGCATTTTGTTTTGTACAAAACGTTATTTTCGTCGTTTGTCGAAGTAAAGAGAGTTGAAAGATACCAAAGGAACATTTGATTATAATCATTTAAGTAGTTTTGTCATTAAAAGAATGATGGTGTCAACCAATAAGGATAAAATAATAATTACAAAGTAAATTAAAAAATAAGAAGATGTGGTATGATTGCTAATGAGACAACTATCCATCACAGACCAAATGAATACGATGTAGTAACCAAAACCTAAAGTGATTAGTATTATGCAAACAACCATTAAAATTAGATATACCGGGCGCCTGAGGTCTTGATAGCTTTCAAGCATAGTTATAGTTTGATTGTTTTAGGAAATTTGTTGCATTGTTTTCATCATTAATGTCTCGGCAGCTAACCCTTGGAAATGTTAAATATATGAAAATTTCATTATAAGCGACCTCGTTTCTACTTTTCTGTGTACAAGGTTTATATCCGCTACACAGGAAATTTCTCTCACATGAATTTCAGTAGAATTTAAATTCATGCGAATCTCAGGTGAAATTACCCGAATTACACCTCCAACGAGCTTATACAGCTTCTTCTGGAGACTAATCGTCAAATGATCAGTCAGTAAGTGAGGTTAACAAGACTTATTTGGGACTAGTAAGCCCTCACAAGACCAATACCTCACTCATATCGAGCTATACAGAGCTGTTGGTAATCTTGTGAACCCAAGCCACTTGAAAGGTTTACAAAGAGTTAGAGGATTATGGAGATTATATTTTGACAATCATGAAGACCGAAATAAAACACTTACAAATGGTATTGTTATTCGTAAAAAGCTAATACAAACATATGCTAGAAATCCCATGGTTGCTGAAAATGAAAATCCTTCCAATGTTCGTGTAAGAGTAAAAATATACCTTGCTCAGCGGACGACGGTCAAATTCAGAGAGCCCTTGAGGTTTGTAACTGTGTTGTACATACATTATTTCGTGAAAGGTTAAGAGTTGATGGACGTGTGACAAATTGTCAGACTGGCGATCGCATTGCGATATGTGACCCAATACTCAATCCTTTGCCAAAAACTTTATTTATTCGTAAATTCAGAGCAGTAGTTCTCCATTGGGGTCAGGTAGATACCCGTACAAACATTACATGTAATAAATGTCTACAAGAGGGACATAAATCTTTTGAGTGTCCAAACGACTGGGTGTGTAGAACATGTGGCGGCAGCGGTCATAAAGCAAGCTATTGCACTACTTGCCCGAACGATTGGGTATGTCAGACTTGTGGAAATCTGGTCATACGGCAAAATACTGCAACGCAGACTCTGATTCTTCCAGTGAAGATAGCCAATCAGAATCTGAGTCAGATTCAGACATTTCTTCCCATCCGGAAAGCAGTCAAAATGAAAAGCCAAAAACAAACCAAGCAGCTGATGCAGAAAATCAAACACAAACACTTAGCTTCACCTTCAATAAGCAGCCAAGTAATGATGTAGACAAACATGTCGTTAACAATCATGATGATCAATCAAACCAAAGTGAGAAAAAAGCAAAAAGACATGTCAAAAAGCTAAACGGGCAAAAAATAAAAAAAGACAAACAACATATTGATAATGATCAGCCGAGCATGGAACGTTTCCTAGCAGAAGCCTTTAGAACTCCATCGCATAAAACCAATGAAGAGCAAAAAACGCGTACTAAACAAACTGCAAGTACCCCTACTGATGAGCTTCACAAGAGAGAAGAACCTGTGAAAAAAACTAAATCTTAAGCTCAAGGAAATAATTACTATCAATTATAAATCTTCATGTTTTTAATATTGTATATATTGTATATATATCTTTGTTTACTTTGTATCATAAACATAGACTGTGTTTATCAAGTGAACAAAATCATAATTTGTGAATGTGATGTCTATATTGTAGATAGCATACATTCAAAAGAGAATTATCAGCATATTTGTTTATTTAAAAATGTAGTAAATATCGCATATATGAAATTTGCAAATGAAAAATGTATAGATTATGAATTTAAAGTTGGTAAAACTGCTTGGATAAAAATATTGTTCCACACGCATCTCAAACAAATGATCATTGGTTGGAGCACTGAAATAACGACGTGTAAGATCACCACGTTAAAAAAAATCACAATTACTTCCCATAATCATCCAGAAATTTTTCATTGGCGCACATTAATCCCTTGTCAAAAGAGATTCTTGAAATCAAGCAAAAAACAGTCAGTCTTCATTAATTGTAAGGGCACAATATCAGTAAATGTCAATCTCCAGATGTCCTTTTCTTCAGGATATAAACAGACAACTTATAATAAACGGAAAACATCAGTTGAAATCACCAATCTAAAAATATATGCTGAATCCACTATATATTTCCACATGCTTATGTTAAACATCAGAGAAACAGCCAAAATCATTCTTCGATTCTTGAAATTAAATATCCCACACACTTTCGTTGTACACATAGTTCAAGAAATTCGCACTTCAAGTAAGGTCATTTGGCTAATAACAATATTCCGTGATACGATTTATTTCATATCTGAAAAAAGAAAATAAAACTTGTAAATACATAAGAATTATCCAAGTCATTACAATTACAGTATGTGACAATTTTAATGTTTACAAAATACAAGACGTTTTCGGAAAGTCAGTAATGAAGCTAAAAATAGAAATTAACTTTACCAATCCTATTTATAGGTCTAAAAATAACTTTGTGTTTATCTGGGTCACGATAGACAGAACAGGTTTTCAAATTTCGACAGATTTAAATAGATCGTTTAAGAGATTAACAATTAAAACACTTTAATATTATAACGAAAACAAAACATCTTCACATTTCGTCCGTGTACATTTACGCCAATCATTTGTCATTTTAAAATGAAAACAGATTTTGCAAATTGCTCTGCAACTTTTAAAGTTAATTGGTTTGAAAAATGTTCGAAAATCTTTTGAAGTCACTTTATAAAAATCATTTTCTTAATGAGATTTGAAATTTGTAATTTTCATGAGATTACATTTTTTGATTTCACGAGAATATTATAAATAATAATAATAAGTTTTGTGTTATAAATGATTTAATTTATCAACAGTTTGAATAAATTAAAACATTTGCATTTGCTTGTTTTAGAAAAAATCATATTTCAATCTCAGTCTAAAAGCAAATATTAAAATTACTGACCTTAAGCATTTTTCAATTTGATTTTAGATGTTGAAAATGAAAATGCTCTAACGTGAAGCATTTTTCATTTGGCTTTACATATTGAAAATGAAAATGCTCCAACGTGGAGCATTTTCAGTTGACTTTAAAATTGAAAAATGCTCCAATATGGAGCATTTTCATTTTGACATAATAAATTGGAAAATGAAAATGCTCTAAGGTAGAGCATTTTCATTTTAATTTGCAATATTAAAATTTGAAAATGATCCAAATTGTATCATTCTTTTAATACACCTTTCCACTCTCCTGTCAATCATCAGTAAATTGACCAATCACATGTGTTAAATTTACCACATGTGTAAACATTTGATAGCAGCACGTGTTGTCGGCCATAACCTCGGTCAAACATTCTTATCTAAACAGTTAATTTGATCTAACATTTCTTGAAATTTTCACAATTAAATCGTCCAGAATATTGTTTTGGGGAAAGGAATCAATGTAAGAGGGTAGAGGAAGGTCAAGTTGTCAACTTGAAACAAAAAAAAGATTTTTTAATGAATGACAGTTATTAATAAATCAATTAAAAAGGAATATGATGGCAGTGCTTATTGTTTTTAAAATATTGTTTACATGCAATTTTGAAAAATGAAAAAAAAAAATATTCTGAAACACGAGATTTGAACATATTGAATTGGTGTACAAATTGAGTTGAAATTGATATTTTTTTCATTAGTTTAAAAATTTATACAATAAAACATGCAAGTTAGTATGTATAATTTCTGTAAATCACAATTATATATCATATAGAAAAGATTCAGCAACAAAAGAATTGACACCTTTCCCATTTCAATTACAAAGAGTTATCCCTAACTTATTCAAATGTTAAAATATTTGTACTTTAAAGCAGTTCAAATTGAAAACTTCAGGGTATCTATTATCTTTTGGATGGACAGATTTACAAAATTTCAAGTTTTCCAGTACAATATTTGTACAAGAACTATTCCATGTTCTTTGACAATCAAATTATTTTAAGAGGTAGTGTAAGTTTTTCCACCTTAAAATCAATCTGGAGGAAAAATTATATACAACCTTATTGGAATGAGATGGAAATTAGATTAACTGATCTGAAAGTCTGCATGGAATGAAGATGAAATAATGTAGTGAATTAGATATTTGTAGTCTTTTGTGTACAAAATATATAAATATGATAGTATTTATTTTTGTACTGCCCTCATCGCTAGCAATTTGTTTAAAAGACAGAGGGAAACTTAAATAATAATAAAAAGTATGTTTCAATAGATGCTTCATTAAAAATAAAATAATGTTTAATTTTGATATGACTTTGGTCTACTGTGAGAATATTTGCTGATTTTACTAGACCTTTTTCAATTTTTTGTATAAATTACAAAAAGGAAAAGAAGTGAGATTAGTATTGGATATATTTTATTTTCTTAATTTGAAAAAGGGTGAGTACAATGTGCAAAGATTCCTGTTAAGGACAAGAGTTGTATATAAATTTAAAACAAAGACGAACTACTCATGTAAGCGGCAAATAATTAATTAATTAACTTTTGTTCTTTATATTTTACTTAGTGATAGAAATTTTAATTATCATTAAGTTATCTATGGATATAAAAAGGAAAACCGGTTAAATGTTATTTAATAAACAATCAATAGGTACTGGAGCAATATGATGCTTGTTTTACAAGTTGACCCAAACTGTATTTGTCTACACAGTAAACACACTTATCAGCATTCATTAGCCATGCTTAATTAAACCTGTAATTTATCATCATAATTTATCATATCAATCATGCAGTGTAATGTTCTATATCTTGTTGTTAAACTACATTTTGGGGAATGAGGGTAATCCAATAGCTTCAAATTTGCAATATTTTAATTGTTTCTTTTATTCAGTATACATGTACATAATTTCTTCAAAATGTCATAAATTTATCTCTCAACCCTTCAGGAGTAACTATTTCATCATACTTTAACACAAAACAAATATATGAACAAAATATTGCTCTTATTCATATTTGTTATATCAATATCTTTACTTTGTTATTATTCAATGTTCATAATAACCGCCATTTTGATGATTAGCTTGACCTAGGATGCTGGGTTGCCACGTGTTGCTAAGGGGCGGGGCATACCAGTAGAAAGTGGAAAGGTGTATTTTGATTAGTAGAATGAATACGTGTGCATTGTGTGTGGTATCAACTAATTCCGAACATGAGTAGTATACTGAAAAGTACGATAATGACCAAAAAGATGTGAATTTTTCTGAAGTAGTTTACCCGCAGAACACACGACTGTAGGCCTACATGTGTGTGGAACATGCCAAATACCCGTATATATCCGTAAATATACAGATCTAACATTGTTGGGCTGTTATTTAGACGAATTATATATACAGAATGTGTTTTCAGCCTTGTAACACCATCACTGGTGATCCGATGGATAGAGTAGAGTTGTCACTGGTTCAGACGTACTTATATATATAAACAAGTCTAAATTGAAAACAACTTTCAAACCTATTATTGCGTTGGATAAAACCGCAATTTTTATACGTGTGCATGCAAAACAAATTTCTTGTTAGAGGGTCTAAATACAGCACAAACAACATTTTCCAAAAGATCAAAAAGTGAAAAGTATATTTTAACAAAATGCATTTGACTAACAGGTCGAACAACAAATGTTCTTAAACCCTGTTGAATGCCATTGGCGATTGCCAAATAAACGGATCACGAGGTGTAATAAATGGATCTTAACTATAAATTTAATACCAAACAGAAAACAATAAACTTGCGGCAAAGATGGTATACCGCAAACAAAGGTGCAAAGATTTTTGTACACCATATCCGGATTTCGACAATTAATGTCTCTTTAGTGATGTTAGGAATCGAAACTGTTATTGGAAGGCCACATAATTTACCACAATTTAGGATAGACTCTTGAATTTTGAGGAGTCAAAATAGGATGAACGGATCATATAAACCCGAAGGCAAATATAATACAAGCCCAAACGAAAAATATAAACAAGTCTAAATTGAAAACAACTTTCAAACCTATGATTGCGTTGGATAAAACCGCAATTTTATACGTGTGCATGCAAAACAAATTTCTTGTTAGAGGGTCTAAATACAGCACAAACAACATTTTCCAAAAGATCAAAAAGTGAAAAGTATATTTTGACAAAACGCATTTGACTAACAGGTCGAACAACAAATGTTCTTAAACCCTGCTGACTGCCATTGGCGATTGCCAAATAAACGGATATATAATATATATATTATATGATAACATTGAGAATGGACTTGGGGAATGTGTAAAGAGACAACAATCCTATAAAAGAGCAGAAAACAGATTAAGGCCACCAATCATTATGGGTCTTCAACACAGCGAGAAAATCCAGCACCCGGAGGCGAGCTTCAGCTGGCCCGTAAAAAGTGTGTACTTGTTCAGTGAAATGGAAGTCACACTAAAATCCAAAATATAAATGAATTAAAATTGAAAAAAACATGACAAACAAGATTTCCAAATTAAAGCCAGAGGCTCCTGACTTAGGACAGGGGTTAAATATGTTTTGTTAGATCGATTGATTAGAAGCAAATATTAACACTTTTGAAATTAAGCTACTTAAACACGACTGTCTTCTTTGTTCCAATCTCGATGTCATAGTACTATAATAATACAATGACTTCACGACGGCATTGCGAGGTCTTTATGTAATCGTATTGGATTCCTAAGTCAATCGGGCAGCTTCTTGTTTCCTTTGAATTGTCATCGTGAGGCGAAATATGCTCGATGGCACCAATGATCACATGTAGTAGAGACGAAGATGACACGAGTTGGCATGATGACCTTATGAAAGGCAACATGGACATACGAATTCAACACGAAAATGGATCATCGCAAGGTGTTTCGGAATTTTTTTTGCATGCCAATGATTTTGCCACCGCTCACTAAGCTACTGCCGGTGCCTGAAAATGCAACTGGTTGTCATACCAATGCTTAAGATGCCCGACGTATGGCCCGATTTTTTACGATAAAATCCGAATTTGAACATTTTCTCTATCGTGTGTTCATTTTGGGACAGTGTGACGCATGCATTACCAACGGCAATAGGTGTCTTCTGCGAAGTCCGCTGCTTTTTTTTAAAGGCAGTTGCTATTTGTCCGGCTAGCTGGACGAATAGTGCCAGGACTATTTTTCCTGGCTAATACAATGCGCATGTCTGTGTTCGTGAAATATTATCTTCAGCAGCACCAGGGGTCGCAAATTATATATATGGGCATATGGACATCTGAAAAGCAATGTTTTGCAATCTTAAATTGTTAGGCCCCAATCTTGTTACTGGTAATTGAAATTGTTGTTTTCTTCATATATAGTCCAATGTGGAGAACGCATAATTAGAAAAAAATCATATATATTCCATATTTATTTTTTGGCTATGGCTTCACATTGTAAGAAGAGGAAGAAATTACTTGTAAAACAAACTTGGGTTGTGATTGACTCATGCATTTTATGTCGTAACTACAATACCCTTCCCTTTTCAGGAATGTGACTTACCGAATTAGACTATTTGCCGGATTTGTAATAACATAAGCAACACGACGGGTGCCACATGTGGAGCAGGATCTGCTTACTCTTCCGGAGCACCTGAGATCACCCCAGTTTTTGTTGCTTAGTCTTTAGTTTTCTATGTTGTGTCATCTGTACTATTATTTGTCTGTTTGTCTTTTATTTTTGGCCATGGCGTTGTCAGTTTGTTTTCGATCTATGAGTTTGACTGTCCCTCTGGTATCTTTCGTCCCTCTTTTAAGTTAACGTAAGGATTTGGTCTATTTGAAAAAGGTACAAAATTATTATGTCTGAAGCTGTCAAAAGAGTTATGGACCTCTTTAACATAACGTTATCCATATTTTGATTGAGAGATGAGAGATTTCTCTGTAATGTTCCTCCCCCGCCAAAACAAAAAGTAAACAACACTGTAAAAATCTTATTAAGAAATTCCAGGTTGGATTTTATTTTATTTATGTGAGGGGTCGGAGTAGCACGGGGTGCTCCTTTTCCAAAATCCTTCTTTTCTTTTTCCCCAGATCTCATCTCTAATGTCCTCTATATTTCATATTCCAACTTTTTATAATCCTATTTCCACATCCACACTTTTTGTAACCCACCACTTCAAAAAAGCCCCCTCCACTTTGTTCGCGGGCTACTTGCAAGATTCATTTTCGGAATATAATTAAATTTTATTAAGTTGTAAAGGCATTTCTCAATTACTCTTGCTTTGATAATCTTTTCCACCATTTATACAGCTCTAGCGAGTCGAATAATTTGGTAAAATTATAGTTCTCCGATCAATTACCTTTTATTTCCCCTTTTCCTTATGATTTCAATTATTTTTGAGTCCCTTTTATAAAATTACATCATTCTTTGAAGTTCATACTATCGTATTCCCTTGTCAAATTTTGAAAACTGGAAAAAATTTCACAAATATTGATATCGCCGTTTTAAGCCATGATCTCAAAATTGAAAATCAGTGATCGGATAACACGTGACCCCCTGGTGCTGCTGAAGATAATATTACACGCACTTCCGTACGCACAAACAATGACATGCGCATTGCAATGGCCGGACAAGAACTATTCGTATAGCCACTTCGTTTTTTTTAATACCGAAAATGAAATATACACAATTTTCCACTGATTACAGAAACCAAAACTAGATGGCTTTTTTTACATTGTCCAAAAACCAAAACCATATGCTGCATGCCATCATTGATTACGAAAAAAATCTAGTGTTACTGAACATCGCACAATCATTGTTCTATAATTAAAAACCCTTATTGTTTCTGTAATTGTGTAAAAGAGGGCCGAAAGACACCAGAGGGACATTCCAACACATAGATCGAAAATAAACTGACATGGCTAGAAAAGAAACAGACAGACAAATAATAGTACACAAGACACAACATAGAAAACTACAGACTACAACACGAACCCCATCAAACACTGGGGATGATCTCAGGTGCTCCGGACGGGTAAGCAGATCCTGCTCCACATGTGGTACCCGTCGTGTTGCTCATGTTATTACAAACCCGGTAAATAGTCTAATTCGGTAGGTCACATTAGTGAAGAGGGAACGGGATTGTAGTTACGACATAAGGAACATATCCGATATCATCTGTGAAACGGATATTCCCTAACGGTCAACAAACTCGTGATGGCGTCCGTAAAATTTACGAAGGGATGATTTCAACTTCACCATTTGGAAATCTTGACTTCATAGCTTCCTTGTGAGCAGCAACCCTCTATCAAGAAAATCATGATAGGAAATACAAGCCCGGGAATATCGCATCAATAGGAGAATGTTGCTACATAGAAATGAAAAGTTCACAATTTGAAAGCTGAAGTCATCTCCTTTGTCGTAAAGTTTTGTATACAACCGACCCTCATTGTCAATTTCTAGATGTTAGTCAAGATATGAGGCAGACTTAACTAAGAAATTTGTAATGAGTACCTCTGTATTTATATTAAATCGTTATACGCCTAGTTTTTTTAGTTGCAAGTCCAGTTTTTGAAGAGTATTATTACAGTACGACTGGTATATATACTACTTATTTATCTAAATATAAAGAGATGTCAGCGGTACAAAAAATGTAGGATTGCCAATATCCACCATAGTTCAAATGAAAGAAATGTAAGCAAGTATAGGCAACCGTACGGCCTTCAATAATGAGAAAAAAACCATACCGTATAGTCGACTATAAAAGGCCCTGACATGAAAAATGCGGAACCATTCAAACCAGAATAACTAACGGCATAATTTATAACAATACAAATTACGAAATCACATATAACAGATATGAACCAACTTTTTAGGCTCCTGACTTGGGAAAGACACATCAAGAATGTTTGTGAGTGCTCAACCCTATGTGTTATCTTCATAACACCCCGGAAACAATATACAATCTGATCACATAATTGTACATTATTAGTATCGATTTATTAGCGTGTGATATACACAATTCATTGAGTCCAATACACAGCATGTTTATTTTATCATTTTAAAGAAGGAATGTTTGATAACTATAATAAATAGAATAATTCTAAATCAACGCTAAGTTTTAATTAAGGTCAGTAGGGTAGTAACACAACAAATGGTAACACATGGTTTACACAATTTATTTTTAATTTTTCTACTGTCTCGTGGCGGGAGGTTGTGGGTTTCAATGCGACGCGGTCAAAACAAATACTTGAAAATACATATTCGTTGCTTCTCCGATGGGCACTGTGCATTTAGGAGTAAGAACAAAGACTTGTCAGCTCGGAGGCAGAATAATGTGTCGGCGTAGGCTGATATGTCTACCTATGGAATGGTTCCTTGTGAAAGAGCACATTAGGAATCAGGCCCAGTGTGTCGTCTAGTACAAACTCGGGTTTAAATTATAGTAATATGTTATCGTTTGAAAATGCATTTAATTTGCCATTTGACCTTAAACAGCCATTCGTCGTCATCACCATAATTTTTCGTTAATGTTTGATAGCAAAAGTCTTAACTATCATATAAACATGAACATGGCATCATATGTCGCATATTGTTGCATGTAAAAATATTTTCAGGAACATGATCTCACTATTTGAACGCTCGCATTCGAAACTGGTGACTATCGTGGAGACCATTTAGGAATGACCACGATACCTTTGGATGATCAAACTAGATGAATTTCTTAATGCTTTCAGTTTCTGACCTTTGAAATTATGTTTCTTTAACATCTATCCAGAAATACAATCACATTAATACTTCGAAAATAAGCCCACTTGTCTTAAAATACAGAACTGTTTTAGGTTTTCGAGCCATGACATGCAAGGTCTATACTGGGGAGGGACACTTACTTTATCATGTATGGTTGGGATCGATGGAATAGGTAACTTTTTCAGCTTCCGGATATGGATTAGACTGAAAAGTATATTTTGTGTTTGTAAAAGGGTGTAGGGGGTTAAATTTAGTAGGCACTATATTTCAATTGACGAAATCAAGCAAACCAAAGAAAAATCTAATAGACCTTGGATTTTTAATTAAACAAAAGCCAATAGATGTACATGTACATGTATGTTTATCTTTTTGTTAGGTTGCTGACCCTGATTATCTCCTTATGCATATCTTAAATATAAGTATACTATAATGTTTGGTTCCTTCCCTCCCTTATTAATGCATCCCCTTTCAATAGTTCCTTGATCCACTACTGATTAAGCTTAGAGAAAAGACTTATGTGAATTACTTCTTCCGTTTAGACAGTTCATCAAGACAAATAAAACAATTAATATTAAAACATGGAAATATATTACACGAATTCAACATTAGTGGGATCATGTTATTAAATAGGCGAGGTCCGACTTACTTTTAAAATTAGATCTTTCTAAAACTAATAAAAAAAGAACAAAAAACGGTGTGACATTTTATTGAAAATAGCAACCAACGCAGACTGGATACACATCAAGGATCTAATCAGTATATAATTATATTCACTTAAACTTCTTTAGTCTCGTATTGAGGAAGGGTAACTGTTTTATACAAAATCACGTCAGATCGACATCGAACATTCATTGAACGCATTTAATTTATCTAATCTTCAGACAGTGCAAAACACATATAAATATTTTCTGATGTCCTATCCGACCTACTGTGCCCACATAACCTAGTCCATTGCTTTAATCTTAAATACTAGTATGTTAACGTCTTAAATGTGGCTGAAATGTTTACCACTCGACTTGAGAAAGCAACTGATGGTACTGTAGTCTTGAGATTGCAATCTGTATTATTTATTCGGCAGCCATCAAATATTATGTCCATCAGAGTAAACAGTACGTCAGTACTTTGATTGGTTTTCCTCTCATTAATTCACACCTTTTATCAAATTCCTTATCTTTTATGTCATAGATAAGATTAATTAATTTTAAAATCAGATGTCTCTGTGATTTCATCAGATCTTTGTTTACTCTCAGATTGGTAAATTTACCGGCATGATATATTTTATAACTCAACCAGTTTGGGTTTTTTTGTGTCGTTTGGTTGCATACGTATTTTTGTATACCTCATTTCATTTAATTCATAAATCCCGGGCGTATGACATTTGCGCCGATTTAAAAAAGTTTCGATCTTTCAATTGCGCCGATTTGATTCTTTCATTTGTGCCGATTGTGCACAGGTAAATTACAGGTGAATGTTATTTTTTTTATTTATAAATTTGTCAATTATAACATGTATATAACGGTTGTCCCCTGCAAATAGATTGTTGTCGTTTTCGTCAGAACTGGTGTAGGAAATTCCAGTCTGTTAGGCTAAGTACAGAGTATAAAGACAAGTCAAGTGACACTGGTAAATGGTTATCGCAATTTTTCGGGCTACCATTCCTTCCCCAGATGAAATCGAGGACTGCTTAACGTTTGACATTATGTCTGACGCTGCTTCTGATGACTAATGTCATGCATTCTTAGGCTATGTATTAAAAGTACTTATATATGCTTAATTTTATTTCTGGGCAGCTACATCCGTTGAATGTTGTAAGAGGACGAATAACAGTTAAAAATAGTTTCATTCACATTGCAATAAACAGTTATATTCGAACCACCCTAAAATATAATTCATAACATGTGTACAACTGGTTAACGGAAGAGGTTTACAATGATAAATAGAAAATAACATTCACCTGTTATCTACCTGTACACAATCGGCGCAAATGATAGAAAACATCGGCGCAAGTGAAAGAAAAATCGGCGCAATGAAATGCAGATCGGCGCAAATGCAAAACGCCTTAAATCCCATAACAAAATGACAGGTGTGGTTTCTGGTTTTGGCACTCTCATGAACATGAAAAGTAAAAAGGTAATTAAAAAGGAACATCGTGGTGCATTATAGTTTATCCGCCTTACAAATATTCACCCCACCTTGTGTATCAACTAAACATTATTAATATTTTTCATAATTTAATAATTATTCATTACCCAAGAACATGAAGAAAGTATGAACTGCTGGTTCATGAGTATAAATTAACGGGTTTTCTACACATTGATATCGTAAAATATCAGTCGCGAGCAACAATGTGAACTTTTTGGCGAGTGAGCGCAGCGAACGAGCTGAAAAGCTTCACATTGTGTCGAGCGACTGATATTTTACGATATCTAAACGAAGAAACCCGATTATCTGTTTATTGTTGATTATTGGGCTCTCGGTCATAAAACTTTACTCAGTACTCGGAGTACAAAATCTGTGCTCGAAACACCAAATCCAGTATTTTGATTGGTTAATTTCGAGTCTGAGTACAATAATCGTGCTCGAAAGTTTTATGACCGCTAGGCCGGTCTTTTCCCACTCCCTAAGATAATGCCTGCTCGTCTCAAAGCCGTGATATGAAAATTACGGAGCGACAGAGCAGGTTGATATAGGCGTAGAAAGGACGATAGGTATCATAACTGTATGTTAGTTTTTTATACGAAGTCTATATTAAAGACCAAACAGCCTATTGTTGATGCGCATCAACTAACGCAACTTGGTAGTGACATAAAAGCTCTATGACGTTGTTTCTAGCCATGAAAAAAACGTCAAATTATAAAGTCCTATTTCGCGTTTTTCACGGATTCCAACATGGTGTTCGCTTAAAACTACGTCTTCCAAGAAAAGTGGAATTAAGCGTCGCGCTGATATCTAGTGGAAATTAAACACAAATGGATACAAAAGATTCAACACTATCTGTAACCTCCGTTCTAATAAAAATAATAATCAAAATATAAATTTTGAACTCGGCTTTTGCATTTGCGCCGATCTGCATTTCACTTTTTTCTTTCACTCGCGCCGATTTTGTCTTTTATTTGCGCCGATTGTGTACAGGAAAATTAGAGGTGAAAGTTATTTTTTATTTATCATATGAACCTCTTCCGTTAGCCAGTTGTACATATGTTATGAATTGTCAATTATAACATGTATATAACTGTTGTCCCTGCTCACAAAGGGAGATAGGAGTAGAATTTCGAGCAGGATAAGTCAATTTGAAAGATATTTGTGCACTCTGTTTACATCCACTAAAATCACACCAGACTCAAGCTAGCGACCAATCCTAGCGACCAATCAAGCTAGCGACCAATTCTACCGACCACTAAAGAACACAATGAGAATCAACTTGTCAAAGAATCATAATGTGGTATATGAGAAAACCACAAAACGACATAATGAAACAACGTTCTGTTAAAATAAAATCTGGCTACCAATACGGTTTATATTGTTTTTAACCTTTAAATAACTAGATATATGCATCATATCAAGTCAGAAGGGACACTACAACACCAATGTCGTCAGTAGCCTAATGTACTGACTAGTTTGGTTGCTAAATGTCTGCATCAATATGAATCAGTAAAGGAAGAACGTCCCAGAAAATCGTAAAAGTCAAAATCTCTTAATACAATAGAAAACAAAGGAGATAGGGTATCTTAAATCAGCAAATGCACAGCGAAAACACAGAAAAAGCAAAGGAACATTCTTTGTTTACGAACGATTTTTATTCCCTACATAAACACATACTAGTACTATATGTTATTATATATGTATTTATTGAAAGGAAAGTACGCCCTCTACGTATTTCACTCTATCAAGAAAGGCACTAGTTGGGAAAAATGTAAACTATATTTTGAGGTCGTCTTTACGTTTTCTCGGTTTTCCAAACTCTTAACCGAGATCGTAAACAAAAATCAAGGATTGCAAACAAAATATTAAAAACGGATCGTATATCGCCCAATCAAATATAGTTATATAGAGTAATTTACGGATACGAAATGAGAATAAAAAGTAAACAAATTGAATTTGAAAAAACTACAGTGTTTGTCTATGATGATTTGCTCGCACAATTATTTTCCATATTTAGAGAACCGTAACTAATTTAAAAAGTACATGTTTTGATGAACATGTGTACCTAGTTTCAACTTGATCTGACTACAACGTCGTCTTAGACTCAATCTAATGCAGTATAAATGGATGGATACACGGACAAACGAACGAACGAACGAACCTACAGACCAGATAACATTATGGTCTTTATTGTTGTAGGCGGAGCATAGAATAACTATTTAATGTGAGTTGACTTAAACTTGTTCCTTTGTACAATGTATAAGCTTTCAAATAAACGAAATAAGAAATATATTATGTTCGAAAGAATTACTATATACTGGCTTTCTATACATTCGGTACCTCAAATGGTCCGAGTACACAGTTATCGTCCTTTGATTTGTCGTTGTCCACGAATATAGTCCTTAGTGTGGACAGTGTGTTACTTGCCCATTTTTTTTATATTCCTTCCAAATGTATTTCTTCATGTTTTATGCCTCAAATAGCAAGTAGGGGGATGAAAGCACACTGTAAAAAATTTGGGTCATGAATTTTAAAGTAAAGTAGTGATTTGGTCCGGTTAAGAAAAGGTTAAAAATTAGCACTTCGGAAGCTGTCAAAAGATTTCAGAACCCCCTTAATTTAAAATTGTTCATATTTGGAGTTAGAGCCGATGAAGTTTTCTATATATTTTGATATTATTGAGAAAGTGCAGGTGGGGTTCAATTCCCAGAAGGTTCTAACCCCAAAAATCATTTCAGTGGGCCCTGCTCTGATTTATTACCTTTCATTTGAGCCATGTCCGGTGGCGAACTTTGCCGTATGAAGCTGGCGAGGCTTGCCGAAAGAATGTACGTTAGACACAAAAAAAAAAAAAAACAAGCATCGCCAGGTGTTGGAAAAACTTTGTCGTAGGGAACTGTACAGAAAGACTGCAAAATCAGCCCATACCCATTACTGTATAGGTAACTCAGACTTTGGATGGCCAGTGAAGTCTTCAGGTGCACTTTCCCACCCAGGAATTGATACGAGTTGAAGATATGGATAACAGCTTTCAAGCTAACCACCTGCGGTCAAGAACTTTGCCGTAGGGGATGGGAGTAAAGCGAATGCTGCCACCACCTTTATGGACCAAAATGAGAAATTGAGTATGTTGTTGTCAGCTTCCGGTGCACTTTCCCACCTGGGCATTTTCATGAATAAAAAGCCTGGGACAAGCTTTCAATCCCACTAGGTGTGGAAAACCTTTGCCGTAGGGAACTCTACAGAAAGAATGAAAATGAGCCCATACCCATTACTGTATAGGTACCTCAGACTTTGGATGGCCAGTGAAGTCTTCAGGTGCACTTTCCCACCCAGGAATTGATACGAGTTGAAGATATGGATAATAGCTTTCAATCTAACCACCTGCGGTCAAGAACTTTGCCGTAGGGGATGGGAGTAAAGCGAATGCTGCCACCACCCGTAATGGACCAAAATGAGAAATTGAGTATGTTGTTGTCAGCTTCCGTGCACTTTCCCACCTGGGCATTTTCATGAATAAAAGCCTGGGACAAGCTTTCAATCCCACTAGGTGTGGGAAAAACTTTGCCGTAGGGAACTGTACAGAAAGAATAAAAATGAGCCCATACCCATTACTGTATAGGTACCTCAGACTTTGGATGGCCAGTGAAGAGTTCAGGTGCACTTTCCCACCCAGGGATTGATACGAGATGAAGATATGGATAAAAATTCGAAATTGGGTATGTTGTTGTCAGCTTCTTGTGCACTTTCTGTAAGGGCTGCGTCTTATAACACCATTAAAATGAAAGTAAATAAAAGGTTTATGCCTCCATTCACATAGATTGAAGAAACAATTCATTGATAGTATGTCATTAGTGAAATGATTTACACCGAATAATCAATAAATTAAAGGTTGATTAAGCACAGAAAATGAGTAAACATTAGTAAATTTTAAAACGGCATGATAGTAATAGTTAAAAGGAATTCAAATTGAGAGATGTAGGAAATCCTTTTGCCGACAAGCTCAAGTTATCGTAAATCTTCGTCCTCAAATAAAACCATTACGAACATTGGATTTTCGTCTTTACAATGTATGACATGTATATTTTTATTAACAAAATATGATCTGAGATGTATATTTAAAAGAGGATATTTTGACAAAAGTAAAACAAACAGCAACGTCGGTCTAGTAAGACTAGAAAATATGAAAGCCAAACCTAAATATATTTTTGATTGACTAAATATTAATTCTTGATCTTCCTGATCTCTCAATCTTCCTAAAATTATACATAAAGTTAGTTGATATATAGATATAAATGAAATAAAAGGAATTTGGATACACTTTTGTCTTCTATATTTCTGGAAGACTCAAAGTGCTAGTTTGATATTCAAAGTATATAGCGAAAATCGCTGGAGTGAGACCTCCTGGTCTTTCACTATACATAAAATTGTTAATCTTGTCTATTTCGTATATAAACAGATGCTATCAAAAGGATTTCCCAGAAAATATTATCTTCGATATGTACGGAGGGCTTCATATGTTACTTTTCAAATGAAAATCGTAAAATTCAGATAGATGGGTACAGAGCGTTGGCTAAATCTTCCTGATCTATCAATCTTCTTAATATTACACATAGAGTTGGTTAATATATAGATATACATGATATAACAAGGAATTTTAAATACTTCTCGTTCTATACTTATGAAGGATTCAGAGTGCCAGTCCGATATTCAAAACATATAGTGAAAATCTACCGGAGACAACTGAAAAACAGTGAGACCCTCCTTGTCTTTCAATATCCATACAGTTTGATAATCTTGTCTATTTTTGTATATATATACAGATGCTATGAAAGGATTTCCAAGACAAATATCATCTTCGATGTATACGAAGGGCTTAAAGTGTCACTTTTCAAATAAAAATCGTCAAAAATAAGATAGAAAGGCACAGGGCGTATGCTAGATCTCCTGATGTATCAATCTTCCTAATATTATACACAAAGCTAGTTAGTATATAGACATTTATGATATAAATAGGAATTTGGTTACACTTTTCGTCTTCTATATTTTTGAGGGCTCAAAGTGCCAGTTCGATATCAAAAAGTATAGTGAAAGCCTATAGTTACCGGTGACCGCTATAAAACAGTGAGAGTCCCACCCCTTTGACATTTCACTATACATTACATCAACTTGCGTATACACTTTTGTAGTGCTACGGTTTTGACGTTAGGTGACTGGAGTAACCTGTCGCATAGGCTTTTATCCTTCGTGCATATTTTGAGCCCTCCGTAAACATAGAAGACAAGAAGTTTACCCAAATTCATTTAAGTCACGTTTTATCTTTATATGAACTAATTATCTGCATAATATTGGGAAGATTGAGAGATCAGGGGTCTTACCATCGCCCTATGCCCTTTAACCTGAATTTTGGACAGTTTTAAGCTCAAAGGTGACAATTTAAGCCCTCCGTAAATACTACAGATGACATTATTCTTGAAATTCATTTTGATTGCATCTTTATATGTACATACTAGTAGTCAAATTTTATGACCATTGAAAGACCAGGTGGGTCTCACTGTCATTTGAGAGGTCTCCAGTAGGTTTTCGCTTAAAATGTCTTTTATGTTTGTCTTTCCATAAATATTTCTAAATGTTTCTAGCGTGATCGGTTTTGTTTTTTAAGAAATATCATATATAAAGTTACATCTTTGATGTCGTTTTATTGATAAAGATCTATATTTCATAAATACAAATCTCGACTCACATAAGGGTTTATATTTGAGGACAACGAGAGTTTGCGACAGCCTGAAGGGTCATTAAACGATTTCTTACATATCTTTTGACTCTCTTATATATGACAATCATGCTTTTAAAGTTATCGAATATTTTAATTTTGTTTTGATTTTAACCAAATTTCAATATCGAACCGACTGCTAGCAGCCGGTTGCATATAGAATATCAAATAACGAATCCTTTGGAAGTTATATTCCTTTGAGCGCTTATTAAACCTATCATTCCAAGCTGTGATGTATAAATATTCTAGATGTTGCTTCTATCTCTAATTTAGATTCAGAGTATTCATTTACACTTTTATGTAAATCAGCCAAATAATTTCTTTAGTTCTGACTGGTGAGATTAATGGTGACATAACCATGTGGTTCTGACCAACACCGATTGCACAGCTGATATGCACTCTGCTCTTGAGATATCACGACAGTGTTCTCGATACATATGATCTAGATTCTTGGTCGGTATATATGAGTTGTTTGAAATAATTTGGTGACAGATATACGGAGTTGACTTAGTTGTGCCGTCAACAAACACAGTAATCTTCACACTTTTTGTGAGCAAATACATTCGAGTTCCAATGGATCAGATATCTTTTGTTTTGTAAAAACCAATACCCTTAGGCTGTGTGGAAGATAATGAGTGTATACTGTTCACCATATTCTGTATCAAATAAAGACGCTTATATAAGAGATGAGATAATAAATATCTTCTTCGGAAAACCTTTCGTTCAAACCAGTCATCAAGAATTTATACAGTGATTTTCGTATACTAGTACATACAAAAATATTCCATTACGCTCGATCTAAAAGGAGTTAATTGTTCACTGCTTCCAGCTGCTTTCCCTATAACAAATCCTCTGATTAATTTCTGTAGCAAGAGAACGTTGTCTTTACTCTGTGTAGTAGTTTCTTGTGAAGAAATATCTTTCACTTCAATTCATTTAAATAAAAAGATGATCTACTGTATGGAATGTAGAATAAAAACAAACACGGCGAACATACAGGAAACACGGATCGACAATGGTTGACATCAAAAGAGTGGGATTGGTCGGGCAAGTTTAATTTTGTCGACAATAAAGGATCTGTGTTGATTATTCATAATTTACTCATTGAAATGTATTTCGAAGTGCATAATTTTACTGGGCCTGGATCAGAATTAAAAAAAACCCTTGTAAAACACCCAAAACTACAGTAATTTCTAAACAACCGAAAGGATCAGGCAGCCTATTGACACGAGCTATGATATTCTGTACACAAGGAGGATATGTACCAAGTCATGTTTGTGACAAAATACTAAGTGAACACAATCCTTCTATGCGCAAAAATAGATAAGGTATTGTTAAATCTCTTATTGGAACCAACACGAATTTGAGCAGTGAACTCAATCATATTAACAATTCTATAGTTAAAATATAATAAATATTCATTTTAAGCATCATCGGGGTCTTCCTCATATAGCGTTGGAAGAATCGACCACGAATAAACAGGGCATAGCAGTCAGGATATAAAATACAAATTCATTGGAAAATATGGACGGTATAAATACATCAGAAAATCATAGTAATTATAATCAAATAAACACGTTAGTAAACTAATACTCCGTAGACGTGATGTATCTACAATTACTATGTAGCAGTGAAAGCGAAAATCTACTGCTTTTGGTATCTATGATGAGTTTATTTATTCGAAACACGAACCAATTCATCGGCTTGTTTAGGGGTGGTGAAATGGAGTATATAATGTTGCACACCATCTATGTGCTATTGTTTGAAAGACTTAACGTATCTACTAGCTGTATGTACTTGTGGTGGCGTAAATTTACTGCAGCCAAATAACAAATTAATTTATCATCTTTTCGAGATATTCATGATACTTCCTCTACAAAACAGTTAACGTCTACTGAATTGAGATGATCAAACTTTAGATTACCAAGTTCATCATATTTGACGTCTGATCTAATTTCGTAAACCAATTATTTTCTATCCATTTTCATTATCATTATTTTGAATTATAATTTGTGTGTATTTAATATTTTGTATTCATTTTTAGTGTCCATATACTGATGTGTGAATTTGAACGGTCAAGATGTATCTCTTGTCATCTATAGCTGACAAAGCATTCTTGTCAATCGTATAAAAATATTGTGAAGATGTCTCTAAATAATATTAATTGATTTGCTGTGATACTGTACATTGTTTCTTTTCTTCAAAACTTATAGTTTTTAAATAACATTTTCTTAACACCTTTTGCTTTACTTATATTTTACCATCTATTATGTGGGTGTACATTTTGGTATTCAACCCAACAAACTCGTCACTATTTAAACTATAATAAATAATGCCAATTTCAGTTCGGTCATCACCTGTTTCAATTTTTCAACCCGTTTGAATATCACGAACTACACTATCTGTGTCGGTAAAGAAAAGTTTAACATGATTTTCATATAATTTGCGTAAAATTTTGTAATTAAATTGTTACATTCATGTTTTTGAAACATGAAAATGCAATACCCCAAGTAAAATTGGCTTACTAAATTTAAGCTTTGTTTTTTTTATATGAACTGCTATCAACTGTTCTGTATAATTAACTCTGGTGTAAAACGTTGGTTAAGTCTCAATTTTTTTTCATTTATGAATCGGATCTCATGCATATATATTATTTATAGTTTTGCAAATATAGATTAATTTGTCTTTTCAACATATCCTGACATGGCTTTTGATCTGAAAGTTGCATTTTGATATATATATTTATCAAGCAAAAGGCTTTGAGCAAACATAATTATAATATAATCCTAGTCCATTTCATTCCTAATGACACATATTGTTTAAGATTCCAATAATTGAGCACATACTTGTTGCGTTTTTTTTATGTTGGTTAGATTATTAAATGTAAATTTTCTAACCTTATTAATCCCCATATTTTCTGGTTCAAGTGATAGTCATTAGGTGCTTCAAGAGTTTTTTATATTTAAGGTCGCATTCAATTATAATCTTAAAGACCTTTCAAATTTGTTCCTTTCATATGGATTTACCCAATCAAAATCTCCTTGTAGATAAAGGTTGTGCCATAGCCTCCCATATAAATTGCTAATAACAGAACAAGTATTTAGTTGTTTGTATTTATTCATGGCCAACCTCAAATGGATTATAAGCTTTACCATGTTTTTGAGTTATCATGGCAATTCTTGCTTTAATTGCCTTTTCAAGCACAAGCAGCACATCTGTTATCTGAATGCAGTTCCAATTAAAATTTTGTAGTTTTGACACTTACATCATAAAGTCTTGCTCAAATGTTTCAAATACTGAGCATTTGAGCATATACAAAATCTTTAACACTCATATGCTTACCATTTAAAAAGTAAATCACAAAATACTGTACTCCGAGGAAAATTCAAAACGGAAAGTCCCTAATCAAATGGCATAATCGAATAATAAAACGCATCAAACTGATGAACAACAACTGTCATATTCCTTACTTGTTACAGGCATTTTCAAATGTAGAAAATGGTGGACTGAACCTGGTTTTATAGCACTAAACCTCTCACTTGTATGACAGTCGCATCAAAATTCCATTATGCAATTCTTCTTTTGGTGGTAGGTTTGTTTCTTTCAATCTGTTTTTTTCTACACAGTCATATGGATATGCAACCTTTGTATAAGTAAATTATAATATTCATCAATTTCTGTTTTTATTGTTTTAACCGGCCATTTATTCAATTTTACGCCAGACTGTCTCAGGAATTCGGCATCATCTAAATGAGTATAAACTCTTATTTATCTTTCCTATTTTCTTTGAACAAAATAGTGTTTAGTATAAGATTAATCTTTCCCTTGCTAATTTTCAACTCTTTTCAAACAAGTGTGCATCCAACCCACTGTGAAAAGAATAACAAATACTTTTGTAAGTTGATTTTCATTTTGTGAGCTGTACCGCGATATTGTTCAGTAAAGTGGTCAGTAAAGTGATAACGGTAGCGATCCTTTTTGTTTACCCTCCAGCGCAAATATAAAGGTTACACTTGAATAATGAGTAGTCTTCATTCTCTTTTTTCGTCTTTGTCCTGTTTAGTAAAATGTTTTAAATAGTGCAACACCAAAAGTGTCCATGAGTTGAAACTTGTGATCCAAAGGAGAAGCCTTTGATCTTTAACATTGATTATCGATAAAAGGTCTATTACGTCAAATCCTTTACTTTGTGGTATTGTAAAGAGATAGGCTTCATCTTCCTCCTTATAAAACGAGATTTATACTGAGACCATTTTAATCTTTTAAAATCAATTTTGAGGAATCTGAAAAGCAAATGCGCAAAACTTGAACTCATCTACCAACTATTGTATTGTTATGAGTTACCTCAGCACTATTTTATGTGGATACAATGTCCAATTAACAATATTTTATCCTTATAATGAATATTAGTAATGGATCTCTTTGGCGATAATTTTCTCCTCATGGTCGAATGTCTACCCTATGCCCTAATTGAAATAGATTCATATTGTCTTTGACTTTTTCCATCATATAATTATTTTCAATTCGCAAACCTGTTGATCATTGCCTTGGATAAAAAGTTTGTATCTTCTCAAATCCAACGTTTCAGTACCACATGTTGTACAATTCTAAATCAAAATACAAAATCATGGAAAAATACACGTTACATCTTGTTCCACTTTTCTTTCTTATAGCAATTTTACTTTTAAAATTGAAAATGGAAATGGGGAGTTTCAAAGAGACAACAACCGGACCAAAGAGCAGAAAACAGCCGAGGGCCACCAATAGGTCTTCAACACCACGAGATGTCCCGCACCCGGAGGCGTGCTTCAGCTGACCCCTAAACAAAAATATGTACTAGTTAATTGATAATGGATGTCAAACTAAACTCCGAAATACATAAATGAAGAATTGAAAATCATACAAGACTAACAAAGGCCAGAGACACCTGACTTTGGACAGGCGCAAAAAATGCAGCGGGGTTGAATATGCTTGTGAGATCTCAACTCTCCCCCTATACCTCGAGCCAATGTAGTAAAGCAAACACACAGTAATACGCAATGTAAAACTCGATTTAAGATAATTCCGAGTTCGATGTTAGAAAAGGTAACAAAATAAACTAAGCAAAATGACAATGATACATGAATTACCAAAGGACTACTAGCATTTACTGACATGCCAGCTTTAGACCTCAATTAAACTGATTGAAAATTATGTCTTCATCATATGAATATCAAACACAATCCCTTTCGTTAGGATTTAGTATCATACCATCTTAAGAAGAACATATCCCGTGTCATGCCAACAACTGGTTTAAGAATAAATGTGTATAATCCGATGCAAAGACCCTATAAATGAACCAATATTAACGCCAACATATGCCATCTTAAAATTATAACCTGACAACAGTATCGTAACTATATCCCTTCTAAATAAGTCTGTTAAAAGTTTTGGTAAGCATTTGAAGTGAATGCCGACATTTTGTGCATTGTAAAGAATATTACCATAAAAGATTGAATATGAAATACCTGAACGTATAAGATGTCTGCATGTTGATTTATATTTACGAATGATGTCCTTGTACCGATGATAAAACTTAATAAATGTTTGATATTAAAAACCCTGGTGTAATACATTTTACAGTTATACGTAGATTTCTTTCGGTAAAATCTAATACTTTGTTACATACTTAGATATAAAAACACCATAAGATGGTGACAAGGAACGTCACCATCTAAAATGGATTATTAACTATAGGAAATAAAACAGTCATCTCTTTATTCATAAATTCTTTAATTAACATACTGAAGTCGTCATTAAGAGAGCCAATATATCTAAAAATATTATTAAATGTTTGTATCAGATGTTGTTTCGATGGGTCTTTGCTGATTTTAATCGATAATATTAACTGATTACAATACAGAAACAAGTCAACAATAAGTGGTGCACAGTTAGTTCCAATTGGAATTCCGATAATTTGACGATATACGGAATCTCCAAAGCGAACTAAAATGTTATCTAGTAAAAATTGAAGGCCAGTTATTTTAATTTATCAAAGCATTTTTTTAAATCATTAGTTAATCCATTTTCGTTAAATGATGTTTGTAATTTTGAATGTTGGTGTCATGTTTTGTTTTGGGTACTTTAAAATATATTTTGTTTTTAATTCAAAATTAAAGAATCACTTCGCATATTGCTCCATCTCATAATTTTTGTTAAATTGTAATTATTAAGTCAATTTGTTCGACAAAATGTTGTTCTTTCTTTCGAAATTTTGATCCTCAGTTTGAAACTAGCGTCTAAGAAAGTATTCCTGTTATTAACCAATTTTAAACCATCGTTACTCATGTATGATCCTTTAAAGTATGTCCCTTGTAGCACATTACTATTTCAGTACAAAATAATACGTGCAAAGTTTGCACCTTTCGGTATTTAGCTGACTGAATATTGCTCATTCCAGACCTCCTCTACACCTCTTCTTCATTTAAGATGCCGCCTTTCGGTCTTTAACTGACTGAATATTGCTCATTCCAGACCTACTCTACACATCTTCTACATTTAAGATGTTTTAAAAACACTTCATTAAGAAAATTCTTCCATTTTATTACTTGACAATATTGATCTTTGGCTTTCTTCGAGTACATTAACGGATTTTTTATCTTTTATTTCTTTTCAATAGTCACCACCTGACTATGGTTTTGGGGTAAACATTGAAAGTTTTATACAAGACTATCCATTTTGTTTTTAATTCATATTCATAATCATAATTCAAGAATATAGTTATTAAAGAAAAAAATAAATATAGGTGCTCACACTCACACTTTCTCTCACTCCTTACACACAGTCACTGCAATCTTACCATTAGTATGCATGTATGTCTATATATAAAGTAAAAATCAAATATCAACTGCTCATTATAATATAATTTTAAGTAAAAACGATAACAAATCATGAAAAATTGTATGTAGTGGGGACCAGAATCTTTCATAAGATGCTGCTCTATTATTTTGTTTGCAATATAAAATTCATTAGATTTTTGGTATTGTTTTATTCTGGATTTAAGTCCTATAAAATTAAAAGCTATATTTCTTAACTTACATCTAAAGATGTAGTTTTAGCTATAATAATTAACAAATTTATAAACAAACTCTTAGTAATAAATCCCAATAAAATTTCTTTCATACTGATGCTGAATTGCTCATCAAATAATTTGATTTTCTGTAAAATGACAACCAAAATTGTATGTAACATTACAATCATAAAATAAATGTTCTAATGTTTCTTCTTCCTCATTACAGAAGGTACACAGACTTGTTTCCTTTTACTTATTTCTATAAAAATGTATTTGTAGGTATAATTCTATGTAATTTTTTTTATATTGAAAATTCAGAGAAAATACTTAGACCATTCTGAGATTTCAGAATTTGTTACATCCTCCCATTTCAAAAATTTTTCATATGGGAGTATGCATATTTTATCTACAAGATCTCTGTATCAAAATTTTAACTTCTTATTTTCCAAGATCCTTTTAGAAAATGCATCAAAAGGAACAAAATTTTCTAAGTTCAAATCACAATAATCTTTGATGTATTTTTGATATATTTTGGAATTTTAGATAATAAACTATAGTATTTCAAAAAATTTCCAAATTAAGTTTTTGTCTTACTTGTTGAAATGTTAATAGTGATTTACTTTGACTATCTACAATGTCCCTTATAAACTGTATACCATATAACTTCCATTTCATGTATACAGGATATTCAGATATTGGTATAAAGTTAAGAATATCCAATGACAAAATTTCTGGAACACATAACTTTGTATAAGGCTGTGCCATGTGTACACAATCAAATATGTCTTTCCAAAATGGATTTTTAAGCAATTAGAAATTTCTTTAATCTTATCCTTTTGTAATGTAAAGACTCTGTCACCACCTAACTGTTTTAGTTCTGCTAGTAATAAATTCTGACAAGTACCATCTGAATTTGATAAAAATCTCTTTACCCAAGATAATCTAAGAATGCACAGAAAGACTGCAAATCCACCATATTTAATCCTCCTTGTGAAAAATCTGCAATAAGCGTACTACGCTTGACTCTATCAGTCTTACCATTACAAATGAAATTAGAAAACATAGCACTCAGCTCATTTAATTGTGAGTGAGGTAAATTCGGCAGGGCAGTCAACAAATAAATCAGTCTCGGCAATGCCAGAGTCTTAATTACAGTAATTTTACCTAGTAATGTTAATTTTCTATGTTGCCAGCTTTTTAGTATAGCTGAAACCTCTTTGATCTTTTTTCTAAAATAAATATCAAGAATACATTTTAAATCAAGCGAAAATCTTTTCCTAAAAGTCTAAAATTTGTGTGTGACCACATAAAATTGTAATCAGGACACAATATTTGATCAGAATATTTTTGTTACCAATCCAGACAGCTCTTATCTTTGATTTGTTCATTTTAATCCAGATAACATATAAAAGAATGAAAACAATTAAGGCTTTCTTGTAGTGATGTCTCACTACCATCTAAAGTTAGAAAAGTATCATCTGCATACTGACTTAATAGTGTTTGTTTTTCATTAATGAGGATACCATGAATTTTGGGGTTTGACGTAAGTTTCAAAGATAATAACTCTTCAACAATAACAAACAAATAAGGGAGAGCGTGTCCCTTGTCTGCAACCTCTCAAGATTGAAAAAAATGATAAATTGACATTGTTGATGACACAACTTTTAGCACTTTTGTAGAGAGTCTCGAACCATCTGCACATCGAAGGACCAAAATTAAAATGTTTTAATGCTTTTGTAAAAGACCCAGTCAACAGAGTCAAATGCCTTTTCAAAATCAACCAATAAAAGTAAGGCGCTCATGTTGTGATTTTCAAGATAATGCATCAAATCATACAATAATCTAGTATTCTCTCCAATGAACCTCCCCTTGATAAATCCCTTTAGAGTGTCACTAATAATAAATGGTAATACAGACGTGACTCTGTTTGCTATAGCTGCAGAAGCTATCTTAATGTCTGTATTTAATAGGCTGATAGGTCGCCAATTACCAATATATCGCCTATCTTTTCCTTCTTTTGGTATACAAGTAATGACACTTTGATATTGAAAATCTGAAAAAAAGTCCAGACTTATATCCATAGAATAATGATCGATAAACAAATGGTCCAACATCTCTCAAAAGAATTTGTAAAATCGACAGTAAATCCATCGCTTCCTTAACGGATTGACTAAAACATTCATCGTTCTACTCCTCAAACTTAGTCATTGTTCACTTATATGTATGCTCTCATTCACCTATATAGTTCAATTTCAATAATTTATCTATATTTTATACCATTGTACGTTTATTTGCGCTCGTATTATGTTATGGTGCTGTCTGAGTTGGAAGACAAACAAATGCTTGAGTATAAGTTCATGGATCTCTATATGAAGTTTAAGCACAAGGTTCCATATCACTAAAGTATGATTGGAAATGTTTCTGGTGGATTTATCCTAGCAGTTTTGTAAGAAGGGTCGAAAAGGTTACTTTAACTGGTTCATGGAAAATGAATTGCTTTAAAGACAAGAACTTTAGTATAAGTGTATAGATGTAAAACACATTTTTAGAAGAAAGATCTATACCAAGATAAGACGTTTGGGATTGTTTTTGGGGGTTATTGTTCTAGCTGTTTTGTAATCAGTGACCACAAAGGGCCAGACACAATCATGTGTATTGTTTTAAGATAATAAACTGAATATAAGAGATGTTCCAAATCACAATAAGAAATTTTGGATTAATTTTGGGGTTACTGTCATATCTGTTTAGGAATAAGAGCCAAAAGGGTCTTACACAAATGTTTTTTTGTCAGATTTGTAATGGGGCCTACAAAACTTTTTTTCTGGTTTGCAGAACTACTTGAGAATCAGAAACCGATCTAAATTTCAGTTCAAGATTACAAAACACAGTAGGAAAGTTGGTTTTATTTAAGGGTCATTATAGAAACTGTTTAGAAATAGGGGCCAAAAACGGCGCAACATTCACAATTATTTGTCTACGTCTGAGTGTGAAAGTCCCTATGAAACTCACAACATCAAACCACATTTCTTATTTGTCATCAGAAGGGTGGCTCATTTTTCCTCTTTCTGTACAGTTCCCTACGGCAAAGTTTTTATCCACACCTAGTGGGATTGAAAGCTTGTCCCAGGCCCTTTATTCATGAAAATGCCCGGGTGGGAAAGTGCACCGGAAGCTGACAACCCCATACCCAATTTCTCATTTTTTTCCATTACGGGTGGTGGCAGCGGTCGCTTTACTGCCATCCCCCTACGGCAAAGTTCTTGACCGCAGGTGGTTAGATTGAAAGCTTTTATCCATATCTTCAACTCTTATTAATCCCTGGGTGGGAAAGTGCACCTGAAGACTTCACTGGCCATCTAAAGTCTGAGGTACCTATACAGTAATGGGTATGGGCTCATTTTTCAGTCTTTCTGTACAGTTCCCTACGGCAAAGTTTTTATCTACACCTAGTGGGATTGAAAGCTTGTCCCAGGCCCTTTTATTCATGAAAATGCCCGGGTGGGAAAGTGCACCGGAAGCTGACAACCCCATACCCAATTTCTCATTTTTGTCCATTACGGGTGGTGGCAGCGGTCGCTTTACTGCCATCCCCCTACGGCAAAGTTCTTGACCGCAGGTGGTTAGATTGAAAGTTTTTATCCATATCTTCAACTCTTATCAATCCCTGGGTGGGAAAGTGCACCTGAAGACTTCACTGGCCATCTAAAGTCTGAGGTACCTATACAGTAATGGGTATGGGCTCATTTTTCAGTCTTTCTGTACAGTTCCCTACGGCAAATTTTTATCCACATCTAGTGGGATTGAAAGCTTGTCCCAGGCCCTTTTATTCATGAAAATGCCCGGGTGGGAAAGTGCACCGGAAGCTGACAACCCCATGCCCAATTTCTCATTTTGTCCATTACGGGTTGTGGCAGCGGTCGCTTTACTGCCATCCCCTACGGCAAAGTTCTTGACCGCAGGTGGTTAGATTGAAATGTTTTAAATATTACATTAATTTCTGGACCTTTGGCTGGTATAGCTATGAAAATACGGAAAATAGCCTATTAAACATGTAAAATAACCTTGATGTTTTTATAAACCATCTCTGAAGGCTAAATTAGTAGTCAGCTGTCTGAAAATGAATTTTATTGTACAATAACTTTCAAAAATCCACGGGGCCAAAATGCGAAACCAAACTCCTAACTGTGTATTGCTGTCTTCTGGTTTCCAGAAATTCGAAAATACAAAAACAGGTACTAAGCCAAACTATACAACGGGAAAATATCCCTGCTTTTTTTTTCTCATTTTATTCAACACGGGTCCTTTAGTGATCCTAAGTGAATACGCTTTCATTTGATACCAAAATGAACTAAATATTATACTTATTGACAAAGATTTATCATTATGAATAGGAACTATTTTCTTTGATATATGTACTACTTTGTATGTTCTTTTGACCCGGTCGATATAGTAATCTTTTATCAATGTAATAGGAATAGATTGTTTCCTTTTCATTTATCAATTATTTTCGACTGTTTATTTATTTGCTTGTTATATTATATTTTCATTTTATTCATTCTAATCAGTATTTATTAATTGAACAAGACTGACATTCGAACTTATTTATTTATTTGATGTTTGTTATAATTTTGTAATGTTATTTACTTTTGCTTACCATTTTTAAGAACTTATTCATATGAAATAATAATAATAATATGTTAATGTTTGAAAAGGATTTATGTGTGAACTGAAAAAAAACAGTTATATCTTCACAGAAGGCATTTATTTAAGAGTTTAAACAGTAAAGTTGACCTTATACCTAGTATAAAACATTTTATCGCTATTTTACGAAATTTTCCTTTGATCTTACTGACTGATAATTTCCTTTCTCAGCACAGTAGAGTGATATGAAAATTATCGCTAGAAACTAAGGGCACGTGCCGTTGTCAATGAAATTAACAACGTCGTCATAAGTAAAATAGCGATAAACAGATTATCATTGGTCATCTCAACTCGATTGCTTTTCTCCCTTTCGCCGTACCGGCTCAAGCGAGAAAATCAATCTCGTTGAGATCACCAACGATAATCTATAAATATAACTTTTCTGCATGAATACTTGTGTGATGCAAGATGTATGAGAAATATTTTGAGGACCACTTTTAAAGAACAACATTGTGGTACTAGAAACCGAAGGATTCATAACATTTATTTTCTTATTTTGTGTTGATTATTTATGTCATTATACTTAAAAACATTTCTTGTGATATTTTTGTGCAATATGTAATATATCTGTTGTATATAAATGTTGAACAATTGAATAAAGATAAAAAAATGCATCTGACTGAACGTAGTTTAAATGTTTTGATTTGATAAATGTTGCATTGAATATGTTTTTTCTATACCCCATATACTGTATCCAGAACCACTCACCTCACACCTAAATGGCTTTAAGGGAATACTCGATATTTGACAATGCCGAGGGTATAGAAACCCTTACATGATTTTTCTAGTTCCTTGTTCACTTAAACATTTTATTTATCTCACCGTAAGTTGACATTTGAACTGCTGTACTTAGATTTTTTTTATTCTGTTTTACAATACTTACGTATATGTTCCGGACCATATCAATATTTGGACCATACGCGTGTGGTCATGACCATATGCGTATACTCATATGGTCCGACCGTCCGCGTATGGTCGGACCATATGAGTTTCATACTCGTTTGATTATCAACGGGCCGGACCATATGAGTATTTGGACCATATAGGTATTTTTTTTTTAAATATGCAATCTGGGAACAGTATATCTAGTTAAAACAAAAATCTCGATTTGATATAAATGTATAAAAATGCAGCGGAATAAAAATAGTTCGTAAACAAAAGTTGTATTAAAAATAGACATTTACAGAATATCATCAAACATGTGACACAGGCTTTATCTTAATATGTTATTTTTAGACATTTTTCGAATTGCTGACAAGTTTTTATTTTATTTAATATATATATATATCTTTTCTATGCTCCGATGGATATCAATATGCCGGCATTAAGCAACCAAGCTAGTTAGTGCATTCAGTTACAGACGTCGCTGGTTTTGGTTTATTCCAATTCCACTTCAAATGCTGGGCATCTCTTGTCATTTAGTCGTTGAAAATTAACATATTCCGTTCTGGTAGCTAGAATTTCTAGATATTTAACAGAACGTTTTATCGTAATGGGGTTTTATGGTTTTCACTCACACCACAATATGATTCTTTGACAAGCTTATTCTTATTTCTAACTTTAGTGGACGATAAAATATATTCCGTACTGGTAGCTAGAATTTCTATTTAACAGAACGTTTTATCATAATGGGGTTTTCGGTTTTCACACATACCGCAATATGATTCTTTGACAAGCTGATTCTCACTGCTATTTTTAGTGGTCGATAGAATTGGTCGCTAGCTTGATTGGTCGCTAGAATTGGTCGCTAGCTTGAGTCTGGTAAAATCACGGAGTAAAATTCTATTTACAGCATTTCAAAGCACCAGTAATACTAGTACAATGAATTATTATCTTGCCTAGAATGTATATGCCACACATCTGATATATTCCTTTCTTGTCATTTCATCTTTTCTATACTTGTTGTACTTGCCAACAATGAAGTCCATCTTTTCTTTCTCGTGTCAAAACGAAGTTCTTGAACAATATGACCAAAATTATCTTAAACATAAGGGAACACTGTTTATATCCATATATTACCATGCAATATACATTACAGGTTTACTACACGTACATGTATTTACTCGTATAGCAAATATAGTATCGGGGCTAGTGATAAAAAAAAAAAAAAAAAAAAAAATAGGCGCTAATGAAAGAATCAAATCGGCGCAAATTAAAGATCGAATTTTTTTTAAATCGGCGCAAATCTCGTACACTTGTGTGACTTTAGACTGGTAAATTTAAATGACTTACGCTTAGAATTTTAACTTAATATGTGATTTTCAAAATTGAGTTTTCAGAAGGTTAGGCCGATAAACAATACTTTCTAGAAGTTTCGATATACTGGCAACGTATGCATGTTGAGATTAACTTATTTCTTTAAGATTCTCGTAAAATAATGGTGATCTTGCAATGAAGTTAAATTTGATCTATACTGCTTAAATGACAAAATCTTATAGTAAAAATAAAATGATAAAGGTTCATTGTCTTTTGTCATTTGTTTCATTTCAAATTGTCTCAAGGAGAAATGATAAAGATTTCGCCTGATCTCATTGAAGCTTAAGGCAAAAATAAAAGAAAGTGATATACTCAGTGAATGTGAATTAAAATCAAAATTTACGGTTTTAAAACTAAACTTCTTGTAAATTTCACTTATGACAAAAACAATTGCTTCAAGAATAAGATCCAACATAAAATTTCTCACTTTCAAAAAGCTACAATGACCGGAAAGATTGAAAACAAATTTCGATTTTCAATGCCGCCAATCTATACATACAACCTTGTCTTTGTTTTAATTTCCAAAATGAGCTATTTAGATTCATAATAGTTCATCCTGTTTTGAGAAATACTTTATAGTTTTCAACGGAAAATTATTTCTTAGATTCTAAATCAATTTTTGAATTAAAAACTTATTTGTATTTTATATTTACTGTCTCGTTTATTCAAAACACGTGAGGTAGTAATAACGGGGATCGTATTTTATGATAGGTTAAATGGATGTAAAACGTTTTAGAATCAAAAACTTTAATTCATATATTATACCTATAATTTCAATTTTCTTATATTTTAAATATTCAGATATAATGAATCCACAAACTAGATGGAATAATTTGTATACGCTCGTCCTAGTCTTGACACATAATGGTATAATGGTATCCGTGCTAATGTCTGTCCGTCTGTCGACAGTATCGAAAGAGTGCGCTAGGGCAAAGTTCTGAAATTGACGCGACAAAACCCCACACATCTGGTCTAATATAGTCAAAAGTCTGTAAGTTAGCCAGTGCCATCTTTCATTTCTTTTTATTTTCAATGATTTTGCTAATGAGAAGGAGAGAACAAAACAGACTTTCCTTTCTAAAGCGTCGTAAAGGTTATTTCGAACAATTTTTCATTCCGACGGATGGTGTTTCTTGTAAATTTCACTTATGACAAAAACAATTGCTTCAAGAATAAGATCCAACATAAAAGACTTTTGACTATATTAGACTAGATGTGTGGGTTTTGTCGCGTCAATTTCAGAACTTTGCCCTAGCGCACTCTTTCGATACTGCCAGAAGGTTAATTTTGTGCGGCAATAATATCATGAGATCTGATACTGATACATACATGTGATCTCTCTTGTATTACCGGATAATAAAGTAGGTGAATATATGTTATTCTTGATTCTTTAAAATTGAAATGTGGGTTTCAAACGTCCAATTTGCAATTTTTTTCAAAAAGTGCGCCAGCAAGGAAAACTTGTACTATGACGTCAGATTCGATGTTCTGAAGAAAGACAACTCTTTTCTTCAAAACGAACGAGAAAAAAACATGAAAATTAATCATAACTTTTTTGAAAGGTCGGTGACATATACATTTTTTTGCTTTATTTTGAAGAGTACACATGGCACTTTCCTTCTTGAAATTTTTATGAAAAAATCACTGGTAGATATTTTTTAATACTTGAAACGTTTTTCATTTTTGCGTTTTATTTTTGGCGGGAATGAAATAAATCGTATTTTTTAAGATCAAAACAATAAGAGTCTTAAACTCTTGAACCTGTATTTGATAGACACAAATCTACTGTTTAACATGAAACAAGAATTAAGCTTGTAGGTTTGATATAATGGGATTTTTGAGAGTGTAAATAACAAGCAAATATCATGTTAATATTCGGGAAAACACGAAACTGAGGTTGCTATAGTGACAAAACTAAGTCGGTGACCCCAATTTTTTTATCATATTTTGTTCCTCAAATCATGAAATACCTTCACACAAAATTTTAAGGAAAAATCACTGGTAGAACTGAATAGGCTGTTTGGTCTTTAATAACAAATTTGTTACCTTTGACCATAATTTTGCTTAATTGGTAACAGTGTGGTCGTTGTCGGTGATCTGTTCTCTGATTAGACGAAATATTTTTTTCAATGTTCGATCTCACGGTTTGTTTAATATTTTGTTATGTATTGTTGGTGATAGTTTAAATATAGATATCTAAGATAAAAATGTTCTTTTGTTAATGGTACAATTAATGTTTCAGGAGTAATACTTTTTCCTTTAAGAGAAAATACTTACTTGTGGAAAATTTCAAATTTCAATACAAGCTTTACTAGAACGCCTCCATCCATGCTTTTTTCCGGGTTTTAGAAAACGTAAAATTGATAATGGAAATTGGGAATATGTCAAAGAGACAACAACCCGACCAAAGAGCAGATAACAGCCGAAAGCCACCAATGGGTCTTCAACACAGCGAGAAAAGCCCGCACCCGAAGGTGGGCTTCAGCTGGCCCCTAAATAAAAGTGTGTACTAGTTCAGTGAAAATGGACGTCACACTAAACTCCAAAACATATATATGAACTAAAACTAAGAAAAAAAATGTATATATTGAAACCTCTAAAAACGATATGCACAGGCTCCATAAAAATAGACAACTTTACGGACGGAAAAAATCTCACATCACCATTGACATCGTTATTATCACCATTGAAATTGTCATTATCACCATTGACATTGTCATATCATTATATTGACCAATGGGTTACTGTTATTACAGACTTACAGGTTTTCTGTTCACTGCAATCGCAATCGTCAATAATCTATGCATAGCATTGCAGTAAGTGCAGATAAACCAGGTTCAGAAAATCTACTATGAAAGATTTTTCAGCTTGAATGCTATAAAAATATCTGTCATAAACTCTTTTCAAGAGAAGTTTCATTTTTCTACATAAATCATCCCCGTAACATTTTTTTTTTATGTTGTATGCAAGTGCAGTAAACATTTAATAGATTTTATTATAAGAATCGATATATGTATATGTATTGGTACAAAATATAAGAGTTGAATTGAAGAGTGTTCTAATATATAGCATATTTAAGCTTAATAACCTGTTAAATTGTTATCGATAATCACTCTTTGGCGTCCGTCCGTTGTACGCACAGGAAGGGTTTGTGTTTGTAATTGCTAAATGCAGCCTAGTAAAGTTATCATTGACATTCTCCCATGTTCTGAATCTTTTTTTGTTTGTTTGTTTGTTCAAGTTTATATTTATTTAATATATCAATATCACAGTCACAAGAAAATACTCCACGAATCGTTTCATCGGTATATTATGAGGCAATTTTTAGAATTGGTAGACGTTTGACGTATACTTAACGGCATTTAAATATGACCAGAAGGACCAAAGAAAAAAAAAACATTTAGTTTTAAAAATTGTTCCATCTGAAGGCGTCTAATATCGGTTTTGTTTTAGATATAACTTGTATAACTTAATCATGAAGAGAGAAAACTCCATCACTTTCATATCTCAGTTTGGGATATGATTCGGTAGTGAGTAGCGATTTCTCGTCAAGTCTGATTTCAGATTCAAGCAACCATTTTTTGGAAATAAATACAAGGGCGGATTTTTCATGTGGTTGTTCAAAGTGAGGCGACACTACTATAGGGGTTCTTGGACCCCAAAAAATTATGACCCCAAGTTATATCATCTTACATAATCTCGAATGACATAATATGACATAAACTTATATAATATGGGGTCATAAATAGATGATGGGGTCATAAATAACTTATACGAATTAGACCCATCATATTATGTAACATCTAATGTCATAAGATGGGGGTCATAACTAACTTATACGAATATAACCCCCAAATTACAATACTATATCTTTATAACCCCCAAATGAGATAAGATGGTGGTCATACATAAATTAAATATATATCTATTAAATACCTTTAAGAAACCACACACCATGAACTGAAAAACTTATAAATATCAATCAACATCATAAACATTTATCATACAAAGTTTCCATACATTATCTGATGGGCTTTGAAAGAAAAATGTGGGTGTTTTTTTGTTACAATATCTAAACTGACAATTGTATAAAATATCACCAACTAGCATAACAGAATGATGAACCTCTCAACAAAACAAATGAAAAATACAATAGTATCAACAACAACAAAAAATAACAAGGATATGCAATGAAATTAATATATACTTTATTCTCATTAAACACAAGTTATTAATTTTAAAAAGATCCAATAAAATATCCTAGTTTATTCTGTATAATATTGTAGTACACATGATATAAAGATGAGACAAATCACCATTCAAGTCACAAAATAAAATGTATACACTTTAAAGTTTAGATGGTTCCTTTATGATCCTAATCCATTTCTTACCCTAAGGTAACACAGACGTTCAATATAAGCGAGAATTTTTACAACTTTTAAAGCACAACACTAAACTATATGGTATTTGTTAAACATTTAAGAACCATTCTTTTCTTATAACATGACCAAAATAATATATATTTTTCAAGTTTCATATGTTTTTATGTTCATTTTGATTTACCAAAAGTTATTTAAGTGTGTTATTTCATTAATCAATTAAAGTTCCCTATGAAACTGAAACTGACACCTCCATTTTAATCCTTAAACCCCTAAGTGACATGACCATCCAATAACCCCAAATGATTTTTACTTGTCAAAGTTTAAATCTTCTATCATAAAAGAACACTGTGCGGGACAAATTTGCCATTCCAGAATTGGCAAATCTGACTTTGTCGGTTTACAAGATAACACAAATATGTTTTGGCCAAGTGATAGATAATCAAAAAAATTAAATTTCCCCATATGTCCCAACATGTCACTGTTGTCACTGTTGTCACCACAGCTGATTAAAAGTACATTTCCCATGGGAAATTTAAAAATTCCCATGGGAATATTAGAAGTTCCCATGGGAAAATTTAAAGTTCCCATCGGAAAAAGTACTTTTCCCATGGGAATTTTATAGTTCCCATCGGAACTTTACAGTTCCCATGGGAAAAGAAGAAAACAAAAAGTTCCCATGGGAATTCACCTTTTCCGATGGGAACAGTTTATCTTCCCATGGGAACAATTTTTCTTCCCATGGGAACGATTTTTCTTCCCATGGGAACATTTATTTTTCAGATGGAAAATTTACTCTCTATAGGAACAATTTTTCTTCCCATGGGAACAGATATTTTATTTATGGAACATGTTTTCCTTTTGATTGTTTTTCTCCTAGAAAAATTGAAATTTGTTGAAAATGCAGGATTTATGTTAAATTATTGCAGTATGCAGGTTTTCTACAAAATGTCAATTTGGTTTCGTATCTAAAGTTGCACTCAACATGCAACTTCCATAAAACTCTGATTATCCAGTAAAATATGAAGCAAGGACAAATAAGTTTTTAAATTAAGTTGTGCATGTGTGATGTGATAACAAAATATTCTTTTTTTTTTATTATTGAACTTATTGGAAAAAAAATTTTATTTAATTTTTTTCCGGTGCGTAGAAATACCACAAATTTTGATTTTCTTTACAAAATACAAGTACCATAAAACAAAAACTCTATAACATGCTGAAATAATATATTCATGTACAATCTGTATACACGTGCGTAATTAACGGGTTCTGGTTGAATGAACATGAATTTCAATCGATTACACACAGATGACAATCTGAATCAATAGAGTGTGGCACGTGTCGATAAAACATTTAATACCACTGTAATCATGGTAATTACTAAAGATATGATATAATTTGGAATTATTTATTTATTTATATTAGCATAGTCTACTTTTATATTATATGTCCTTTTTGACAACTATATCATCCCATCAAGTCCCTAGTACGTAATATTGAGGTGGTCATTTGCGGTATTTCTACGGACGTCTTTATTTCAACATTTTGATTCTTTCCGTGTTATATTCTGTATAGGCAGTTTATGTAGATGAATTACAAGAACAGAAAATGGTAAATTGAAGTCCTATTACTAGTCTCTGTTGTATTGTTTTAAAAACTTAGCATTGACATGGATTAGTGATTTTTGTGACTGTTTTTCTTACATATACACGTACATGTACCAAATATACAAGTTTGTTACTTTTCACTTGAGTTTTTTTGTGTGTGACTTATTTCCGTTTACCTTATTTTTGTTTTGTTTTTTTTAAACACATTTTATTTCCAAAAGTAGCAAATGGGATTGAATACAAGTTATAACACCTCTCCTTATACAAATACAAACACAAAATATATACATATAAGATAATGACGAAAAACAAAATAGGAATGCATGTAATACAAACTATAAACAAAAACGAAAATGCAATATAATATTGTTGTAATATGAAATGGCGCGAAGTGTGAGTAAGTAGGAATTCAGAATTTTAATAGTATGTGAAGTTCTGAATCTTTGTGTAATTCTGATACGAGATTGAACAGATTCAAAATTTGCTTTACTTTGCTGAAATGTATAAAAGTCAACGTGATCAGCCAATAGAAGCTAAATTGGTATAGCATTTTTTTTTTTAAATAAAAAACAATATTTCTCTTGCTTCGTTTTGAAATGGGCACTCGACAAAAATATGAATACAATCCTCAACCGCATGGCTACAGCTGCATACGGGATTTAGTTTAATATTAACACGGTGCAGATCTGCATTTTAAGAGCTTCGCATATTTCTGAACCATGAATAATATCAAGTTTTCTAACACCACAACTAAAGTAGAAGGGTGGCTATTTTTATATTTCGGGAAGTCCATATGTCGTGGTTTTGACTTCCATTCAATTGTATTAGATGGGAAAAAAGATGTTCTGGTTATATCTAGTCTATGACGCATGGTACTATACATAGTTGTCATTATTTCGTAAATCATAATTTGAATTTGACCAACAAGTGGGAGCATTAAATCGCAGAGATAATCAAGGGCAGTCTCGTTATGTAAAGAATGTAACACATTGATCTTTCTTCGCTTTCTTCTCTTTCTTCTGTCTACTAGCAATTTCCGGCCTGTTTCTAAATATGTAGCTTCCCGACTGACACACACGGGCGGCAACCCAGTTACTATTCCTCCTGTTTCTTATTTAACATGTTCTAAATTATTATAATCTTATTGAGTTCAACTTTCCCGAAACACATATGCATATTCCATAATTGGTATAATAAATGTTAAGTTTATACGAGCAAGATTATTTCTATATAATGCATACTTCAATTTTTCAAGAACATTTAATCTTGCACTGTGCTTGAACAATTCATTAAGTTAACTAAATGTGTATGCATTTTCCTTATCTATACATTCTGTACATATTCCGGCTAGGAGTTTCATGTGTTAAAACAATACCGTGTGATGATTTCAACTTATTTTACACCGAAAAATGTTAAGATGTGTATTCATATTCAATTCACTACTCATATCACTATCAACGTCGGAGACTATTTTAGCGCATAGATAGGACATTGAACAAAAACAGTCAGAAGTTTTAGCGCCAGAGAACAGTCAATTTACCGAAAAGAGAAATTAGCAATGCCATTTTAGAGAATATTATTCATTCGTTGTATAATAATGAATTTTGATATAGTATCATGATAGCACAATACAACAACAAAAAAATACAGCAATAATAGTCTAAAAAGTTAAAGAGAAACTCCGCAAAAAAATGAAAATTGACATCTTGTTCATTTTGTATAAAACAGCACAAATTCATAAATATCAACGTTTTATTCTCCTAGATAAAATATCACCATCAATTTCAAATTCTAAATATCAATTCTCTAATTTTTTGAATAACTTTGATCTGTCATTTTTAAACTTTTTCATAACTAACTTTATGAAACAAGTAAATATAGGGAATTAATTTAGAGCAATTTCATTTATGGATTCTCTCATAGTTTAAAGCCATAATTAACTAGCGGTGTTCCGTGTAAAATTATTTCCAATAATCTTATTTGTTCATAACTTTTTTATCTGGGACTATCATACAATATAAAATCTTAATAAGTCCCAACCTTTATATAATACCTTTATTTAATTCCCTTACTTGACCATCAGCATGACTAAAGGGATTATTGCCAGAGGTACTGTGAGGTGACACTTCCAGGTATTCAAGCGATTTCCTTTCGGGCTTTAAAACTCTTATTACACATACTGCAGGTTCACGCACCTCTTTACTGCTGCGCAGTGTACGGTAATTTAGAACTTTATATTTAAAAATTATCTGTTATAATATACAACTTGTGTACATTTTTTTGTATCTTGAGTCCGACAGTGATATACCATACATTACTAAACTCATACGTGTAGTCAATTTTACTACCACTTGTTTATGAAATACATTTCTGGTGTATCCTACCAAAGATTTGAGGAAGTAACAATTTATTGAGATAATTCCATCTGTAAAATTTGAAAAATGTAAATTTGTACTACTTGTCAATAATTATTGGCCTTTTAAAACATATAAATATTCATTTCACAAAAATGTACGCTCTTGTCGATCGTTGGTTTATACAGATAAAAGATAAGAAACTAAAGATAGTCCCAATTTAAAATATATATTTTGAAAATAAGACAAAACCTCCAGAACCGATCTGATTTAAATTCAGGGCCCGTATATGTATAAAGGTACTAAAGTTAAGATTTGTTCCGAACGGACGGATTTTCTACATGTTCTACGATAAATTAATACTACGATTGGATATCGTTTTATGCATATCAGTCCAGTTCTATATTTAACTTCCTTTGCTTCGTCGAAGTTAGGAATGTAGAAAATCACAGATTTATATTTCAACTAGAACGTTCCAGAACAGTTTAGGAATTCGTCCTCACAATTGTTAGTTATATTGTACATGTATAACTATAATGCGAACCTTGTGAAATAGCACGTGAAATTCAAACTAAGTGTCAATACTTTGGAAAAGCGACGGTTCTATTTATACCTATTGTCAATTTCAAGTTCTGGTTCGAAATGCATTGTAATACGTTAAAATTCCATTGATCATCAATTTCGTCTTCGTCAAATATTGCTGTTGGTTTCTGTTGGTTTTTTTTTTTTGACATATACATGTATACACTCCAAGTTATTCCTATGTAATTTCATTTAGGTATTTAATGCAAAGTGAATTTTAAAGATGAAAAGTGTGGGCTATGATTGCCAATGAAATAAACTATGCAGCAGAGACCAAATTAGCCCAATTAATTTGTGTGTGTACACGTCGTTCGTATCTGTTATAACAGGAAGGCGCATGGTAGCCATACTACCCTACTAAGTTCAAAAGTACATAACAACCCTTTCTTTGTGCATAATACGCTCAGGAACATACATCTTACTATTTTGCATGGATTTTTAGCAAATGCGACTTTTCAACTGTTGTCCTAAACCTAAGCGGTTTTTTTTTCATCTGACAAGCTAAATTTTGGATTAGGTGATCATACAAGTTCGGAGGCTAGGATTTAATTCGGGTAATCTGGCTGACTTCGTGCAATACCCCCGCTCCGTATTCATTAGTTTTTACATAAATCATGCATTTAAATTTTAGATCCTTCAGTTTGAATATAAATATCATATTTAAATTTCGTAATACAAACTTTACATACCAGAGACGAATAGTAACGTATGGCTAAGTAAAACATGCGTAACATTTTATTTGATGTCAACAATTGTAAAAATGTAAAATGAAACAATAACTTACTATTCCAACATAGACTTTTGTTGTATGTTTATACAAACCGAAACCACCACTTCATGAGGGGGTTGACAAGCTCAAATTAAAAAAAATGTGTTTCAGAGAACCAATGCACCAAATTAATTTTATAGGATTTAGTTTAACATTTAAACAAAGAATGTACTATTGGACAAAAACAATTTAAATGTGGGACAAAATCGGCTTACAAAACGAAATTTGTTCAAAGAATAGTACCAAGCATGTGACAAAATTACGGGTATGTAACAGAGGTATCGCAATTGGTGGATAGTTGCCGTTTGTTTAACGTTCAGTGGAAAGTATTTCATGCATATTTAGGACCAAACTAAGTTGGGCAGACGACAAAGCGAAATGGTGACACATTCATTGTTCAAAATTAATTTCCAAGTGTTTTTTAGGAAGTCAAATATATATTATGGAAAGTAAATTTTACTATTATTTATTGAACAAAATAAAACGATCAAAACCGCTAAAAGAAAATAAACCCGGTGAATGAAAGCTGAAATAAATGAAATGGTAAAAAAATCATTACACAATTAACCTTAAACTTTCAATGTTATGAACATAATGCTGATTTTTTCCTGGCCAGTTTTGATTAAAGTAATAATCCCCAAAAAAGTTTCTTGAAATATAGCGGAGAACTTTTTTAATTTTGATTTATCAAGTTAAATACCTTGTACGATCTACGGAAACACTCTTTGTTAGTGAATTTGGGTTACAACATAAATAAATATACAATTATTTTACTTGGGGTGGAGAGGGTTTCATTGGCCCTAATAAAACCAATACAGGCTTATAGTATTTTGAAGCATTCAAATGAAATGAAACGTAAGATATTTTTTACGAATAAAAAAAATCAAGTCTGCCCAAAAATGATTGATATTTCAAAGAAAGATTTATAGTGTGTTCATAGTAAACTTAAACCAGAATGCGTATAGATGTCTCTGATTATAACAGTCACAAATCACTTCTAAATATTAAAAATCAACGATGTAACATTAATGCATTACTATTTTACCGAAAGGGATCGAGATGCGCTAATTGCGTAATTAAACACGTTATAGTTAATATCAGAGATATATAATACGAGACATATAATACACATGTATTATATGTCCCCTATAATATGCATCCTTCTTTTAAAGTTTTGTTTAAACACTTTATGACCTATCTTGGGGGCACTGCTAAAATAATCTTTCAAAAAGCAAATTTAAATTTCCATGTTTAAAACTTGTATATCAGATAAATTTGACCACATGACAAGAAATACTACAATAAACCGATGTATTACACGTGCCGTCACAATGTCATAGTCAGTTTTAACGCATCAGCGCACACAGGTTTGTCGAATATAAATGTGTATATATGTCTCTGATTGGACGAAATTTACCGAAAACCACGCCTACCTTAAACTAATACCAAATCAACCGCACTTGAAAGAAGCATATATCAAACATGGATAAGATTACTAGAGATTTGGTTGGGTATCAATATTTGAAAAAAGTTTAGACTCTTTATTCAAACTCTATATTCAAACTTAGAAGTATAAAACTTGCCTAGAATATGCCAGTAATGCAAGTTTCGCAAATTTAGAATAAATTTTACACACCATTTCACCTACCTAGTGAGGAAGAATTTACTTTTTTTTTTAAATTGCAAATTAAAACTATTTCGAATGGTTCTCTATTCGTACAAAAAATCATTAGCAATTATCTTAAATTAAAAAATCAAATAGTTCTTTTACCTGTATGCAATCACAAAAATAATTCATAAGGTGGCAGGGTTAACAGAGAGAAGACAGAATCAAACGACATTAGTGACGAGTACCATTTCATTATTAATTGTGGAACATTTAAAGTAGTAAGAAAGACATTTTTACTGTACTACTGTTGGACAAACCCTAATATCTATGAATTTGATCAACTGTTTAACTCACAACATATTGTAATATTAGAAAAAACTATGTAAATCTATCAAAGTTATGTGAAAGTCAGTCCTCCAAATTAATTTAATTGTATCGTTCACACATGCATGTAATGATTGTATCTTATAGTTATGTGTATGTATGTTCTCTATAACTAGTAATTGAAGTTATATGAGAAATAAAGTATTCGTATTCCTTTAAACTATAAATTACATGAAGACAGCCTACCGTATGGGTAATATACAAGTGTATATAATACCATAAAGTACTTAATTCTGACCCGTCCTTGTAAATGGAAAACTCTGGATTCTCTTTGATAGTTACATGAGAGATCATAAAGACAAATCTAACAAAACTTGCAAAAGTGATTGCGAAAATGAAACCAAATAAAAGATTAAAGTCTGATTATTTTGTAGACGAGTTACACATTGAAGTAAGAAATTTGACCGAATGAATGAAATAATTTAAAACTTTAAAAAATCAGTGCACATCTTTCTAGTGGTGAAAACACGCATATAGATGAAAAGAATAAGTATATTAATAATAATTATGATGTCAATTTCATAAATTCAAGGATAATAACTATAAAACAATCTTAAACACGATTCGTGATTTCCCAGCTATATAGATTAAAACAGATTGTTGAAGGCCGTACATTGACCTATAATGGTTTACTTTTATAAATTGTTATTTGGATGGAGAGTTGTCTCATTGGCACTCACACCACATCTTCCTATATCTATTATAATTTTAATTTTAAATTAAATTCTGAAAACACAGGCATGGCTCTGATCCTTGGCAGTTCAGCGAACAATATTACATGAAATGCACGATGCTATTGATCGAAAACAAAGGTGAGAAATTCAAATTGTAAAATCACCCGCTGGACGGTAGAGTTTCTATTAATTATTCAATTATAATAAAAGACTTTTGAATGAAAAAGTATGATAGAAATACCTTTAATTTATTGTAATTACATATAATTTTTATCAAATGATATTTTTGTTAAACTGCTACAGACATGGTTATAAGTAACCGTCAGTTCATTGCGATATTTCATAGCTCTTTATAAATTCAGAAAAAAAAATAATAAAGGAAAAGTAATTTTCCTTGAAAATAAATCTTCCCATGGGAAGAATTAATGTTCCCATGGAAGAATAAATGTTCCCAAGGGAAAATGTGTTCCCATGGGAAGAAAAATTAGTTCCTTGGGAACAAAAATTCCCATGGAAATTTAGAATTTCCCATGGAAGAAACTATCTACTAATGTTCCCATGGGAAATTGTAGTTCCGATGGAAACTTTAAAATTCCATGGAATTTTAAATTTCCCATGGAAATGTACTTTTAATCAGCTGTGGTGACAACAGTGACAGCAGTGACATGTTGGGACATATGGGAAATTAATTTTTTGATTATCTATCACTTGGCCAAAAATATTTGTGTTATCTTGTAAACCGACAAAGTCAGATTTGCCAATTCTGGAATGGCAAATTTGTCCCGCACAGTGTTCAAGGTTTCATCATTATTACACAATTAATGTATTCTAAATTACTAGACCTTAGAAATCTATTCATTTCTATTACCAAAACAAAAGTTGACCAATCCCTAAATTACTGGAGCATAACCATCAATATCTATTGACAAAATTTTATTTTAAAAGACTATAATTTTAGTAGTTTTATAGTTCGATTTTTTAGTTTAGATATTGTTGAGTTTTAGAAATGTTATGTTTATAAGCATATTGTTTTGATGTAATGCATGGTTGTTTTTGTCATCTTTTATACTGATTTGAGATATGGTTAAAGTTAAATAACATCACTTTGTACCAACATATATCATAAAAATGATTACTGTTTTTCCATTTCTTAAATGTTAAACTATTTCATTGTAAAACAATTTATAATATCAATGTTTAACTTTCCCTTTATTACAATTTTATCATTTTAATGTTAAATTTCTTCCTTACAGAAATGTAACCAAAACTTATCCTTTGCCTATATTATAGGACAAATTCTTTGATTTTTGACTAGTTTTAGAGTAGACTTTTTCTAACTTTGTTATAAATAGTATAATTATATTGTTTTGATTTAAAGCAAAGATGTTTTATTTTAAGGTCATCTTTATACTGACTTGAGTTATTTTTAAAGTTAAATAACATCACTTTGTATCAACATATATCATAAAATGATAACTGTTTTTCCATTTCCTTAATGTTAAACTATCTCATTGTAAAACAATTTATAATATCAATGTTAAACTTTCCCTTTTTACCAATATATCATTTTAATGTTAAATTTCTTCCTTACAGAAATGTAACCAAAACTTATCCTTTGCCTATATTATAGGACAAATTCTTTGAATTTTGACTAATTTGAGAGTAGACTTTTTTCTAACTTTGTTATTAATAGTATAATTATATTGTTTTGATTTAAAGCAAAGATTTTTATTTTAAGGTCATCTTTTATACTAAATTGAGTTATTATTCAAGTTAAAATATCTCACTTTTACCAACGTATATCATAAAATGTTCAGTTTTCAATTTCTTTAATGTTATACTATCTCATTGTAAAGCACTTTATAATACCAATGTTAAAAGGGCATTTGCTGTCAAATCCATGTTCACCGAATTGACTCAAATTCTCATATTTGATTTATAACATACCTAAGCTTATATCTAAATTACAATAAGTCTGAAATAAACAATTAACAATGTATGCACTCGATAAAATATATCAGCATTTCGTGTGTATTTTAGTCTAGACGCCATCTAATTAACCATCGAGATGACCTCAGAAGGCTGCCGATGGTCATATAATCCGAAATAAGCATAAACATGAATATAAATAGATAGCAACCTCGTGCATTTGGACTTTTCTAGGTCTGTTTGATTTCATGTTTTAGGTTAAACAAAATAAGTTAATCGTCGTTTTTGACTGTAAAAGAATGATTTTTTTGTGGATTGAATCATTCAACGAAATGGTTCACTTTAGTTTCACTTTTAATGTTGACATTCTTTTCCTTTTAATGGCTGAACACGACTAATATACGCGTACCCAATCTCTAGTTAATGGGTTATATTGAAGTTTACATGAATATGGATTTAATGATATCGAATTTTTCACTTCTTGCAAGTGAATAATTCCTCTACAATGTTTCCTAGCTTATTTTGACAAAATTGAACTAAACTGGCTGTTAAAAGCCAAATATTATTTCACTATTTCACTTTCATTAAGGATTAGGAAAATTATACTTTAATTGTTTTTATATCCGTAGCTAATGCTCCTTTAAACTATCTCCTTTTATAATGATTTGTCATATTAATGTTAAATTTCCTCCTTACAAAAATGTAAAACTGATATGATAGGACAGATTTGTTTTTTTTACTTATTTTAGAGTAGATTTTTCCATACTTTGTTAAAGCCATGAGTTTAGATATAGCTAAGTTTAAAAGTGGAGCAAAAGATACCAGAGGGACATTCAAACTCATATGTCGAAAATAAACAGACAAAGAAAAAGACCAACAGATAAACAAAAGTACACAAAACACAACATAGAAAACTACAGACTGAGCAACATGAACCCCACCAAAAACTGGGGTGATCTCAGAAATCTTAAAAAATATTATATTTACGTTTGTATTGATTTCTTAATACATAAACACCATGCTAAATGTTAAATAAGAGAATAAGTATATGTGCAAATGAATTGCCTTCCTAGTCATTGTTAACCTTAATGAATTGGTGCTTTTATATATACATATATACATATATATATATATATATATATAGATTGCCCAACAATGTAATTTTAACACACTATTTAGTATGTAAATATAAGAATGTTTAAAATATTTACAAAATGATGAAAATAAACGCAATATTTCGCTAGACTAACTAGCTTTATCAAGCGTGCATCTATCCAGGTGAAATCGGATGTAGATGATAAGAAACTTTTGCAGCTCAATGTATAAGTTGCACTTGAATTTAGCTGTCTTGAAAATAATACATAATTTGGATGAAGTTCAAGATTTTTACAAAATTGGTAGTAGAAGTTAGCAACGTCCATTGGCCAATATTACAAGATAAAAGGACGATGCTGTGTACTAAATTATTCTTTATCTTTCCTGTATCTTTTCTCATCTTTTCGTTAAGACCATCAGGTTCTAAAGTGTGGAGTTGGTGGATCCAAAATTTTCTCTTCTCCTCGCCGTGGTGTCCCACTCGGTGTTGATTCTATGATTTGGAAAGTAACATTATCAAAAGAATGTTTCGTTGAACGAAGATGTCTTGTGAGAGGACAGTTTTGTTGGTTTTGTACCATGAACGATGGTTATTGAGCCGAATATTAAATTTGTCCATTGTTTCTCCCACATACTGAATGCCACAAGTGTCACATGTTAATATATAAATTGAGTTCTCCGTTTTACAGTTGGAATTTGAGTAGATGGTATAATTTTGTTTAGTAACGGAGCTGATGAAAGAACTGCTTGTATTGGCAGCTTTACAACACAAGCAGTTCCTTCGACCACATTGTTTGTAGCAACCGGGAGATGGAGTAGGCTGCTTTGCTAATACAGATGTCACTAATTTGTCACGGATGTTTTAGGTCTTCTGAAGGCCATGACTGGTGGTGAGGAAAATACTTTTTAAGATTTGAATCATTTTCTATAATTTTCCAATGCTTCTGAACAATGGAAGACACATTTTTAAAATCAGGATGGTAAGTGAGTACAAAGGGTGTTCTGTTAGCTGCTTTATTCTTATCTTTGTACTCTAGAAGTTCTTGGCGACTAGTTTTGTTTGCTCTTTCGAAAGCGCTATCAATGATGTTGTTATTGTATCCTCGAACAACTAGATGTTTACGTAGTTGTCCAAGTCTAGCATTTGCGTATTTTCAGTAGAGCATATTCTCTTGATTCGCAATGCCTGGCTGAATGGGATGCCACGGGAGCAGTGTTTAGGATGGCAACTTTTAGGAGAAAGGAATTGATGTTTGTCCGTTTGTTTGGTATGAAGGTCCGTTATAATGGTTCCGTTCTTGATGTAACTCGTAGTGTCGAGGAAGTTTATTTTCTCCATAGATGATTCATATGTAAATTTTATTGAATGGTGGAAAGAGTTACAGTGTCCTAGAAATTCATTAAGATGTTCTTGTGAATCTGTCCATTTGAAATCAATATCGTCAATGAATCGGAACCATGATAAGGGCTGGTATGGAGCACTAGCCAAGAGGCGTTTTCAAGTTGGCCCATAAATATGTTGGCATATGACGGGGCCATTTTGTGCCCATACTAGTACCGTCTATCTGGAGATAATGTTTTCATTGAAAGAAGTTGTTGTTCTCTAGCACTAGTTTCAGAAGTGTAACAAGGCACTCAGTTGGAGGATTTTTTCACTACGAGTGTTCCATACATCTTCACACGCTGCTATTCCTTCGTCTTGTGGAATGTTGGTATATAAAGAAGACACGTCCATGGATACAAGTATAGTATTGCTTGGTAGAGGATTGAGGCTTTCCATTTTCTTTAGATAATCAGTCGTATCTTGAATGTAAGAGGTAGTTCTTTCACATGAGGTCTTAGATGATGGTCTACAAATTCTGATATCTTTTCAGTTGGATGACTATTTGCTGAAACAATTGGTCGACCTGGATTGCCCGTTTATGTATTTTAGGCAACATATAGAATCTTCCGGCCTTTGCTTCGTTCTCAAGAGGTCGGAGATAATCAAAGGTGTCATTGTATATATGCTTTTGTCGAACATCTCTTGAAGGATGGTGTTGATCCCTCGAATAGTATTTAGTGTTGGATCTGTGGTTAATTCTTTATAAAAATGGAGTTTGAAAGTTGGCGATTTCCTCTGCTATGTAATCTGTTTTATTCATGACAACCACAGCGCCCCTTTGTCGGCAGGTTTTATTACGATATCCTCTTGATCTTTTAACGCTTTCAAAGCAATGCTTTCTGACTTGGATAAATTATAATTTCTTGTATTTGTTATACAGGACTTTATATCAGACCTCACGTAGTTAATGAATGACTCAAATTATCATTTTACTCTTAGGTGGTTTCCATGAACTTTTTCTTAAATTTTGGGATGGGCGTGACTTCTTCATTGGTGTCAGTATCTGAATCTGTTAATCCAGCTTCTTCAAGGTTTTCTTGCCCTATTGTAAAAAAATCTTTCAAGCGTAAACGTCTAGCTAATTGGTCTAAGTCCTCGTCTAGCTGAAAGTAATTTACATTTGATGGGATAGGACAGAAGTTTAAACCTTTACTTAAAGAGATTCTTCAGCACGTGTAAGTTCTTTAGATGACAAATTTACAACAGTGCTTTCAGTTTTTGTTTCCGTCTTTTGAATTTTCTTTTCTAGGGACCTTATGGTTTGTTGTATTGATATCATTCATATCCTGATTTAAATAGACAGTGTGAATTTTATCTCTTTGAAATTTATTCCTTTGTTTTCTTTATGTTTGGATAGTTCAATTTTTCAATATCTGCGAGGCGACGTTTAATTATTGGTAAATCGTCACGTGAAATGTTACTATTGTTGATGATATCTGATATTTCATTTACAATTTGTTTGTAATTTGTGGTTGTAAAAGAGTAACAGTTGAAGTAGCTGGATTGAACAGTCAAACAGAATTTCATTCCAACGGCTCATGAATCTTTTGGATTTATGTCCGGTGCCTGGGGACTCACTTTGATGTTTAAACCTTTTGGTACAGTTCTACTTTGAATATATTTTTAAGTTTGATAAATGATGTTCAGTTTGTAGTTTCTTTTTAGTTAAAGATCTTAATTTCTTGAAATGCAGTGCGCTATCCATGTTGTAAAGATAGCGATAAATTTGAATGGATTACACAAACATTTGTGAAATGCGTGCTACTGAAGATAATAATATAAGTGCCTATAAATAGCAGCACATGACATACAAATCTATGGGAGTGTTGATTAATCAGTACAGAGATTAATTCAATTACACAAATAAAATTATAGATTGCCTAACAATGTAATTTTAACACACTATTTAGTATGTAAATATAAGAATGTTTAAAATATTTACAAAATGATGAAAATAAACGCAATATTTCGCTAGACTAACTAGCTTTATCAAGCGTGCATCTATCCAGGTGAAATCGGATGTAGATGATAAAAACTTTGCAGCTCAATGTATAAGTTGCACTTGAATTTAGCTGTCTTGAAAATAATACATAATTTGGATGAAGTTCAAGATTTTTACAAAATTGGTAGTAGAAGTTAGCAACGTCCATTGGCCAATATTACAGGATAAAAGGACGATGCTGTGTACTAAATTATTCTTTATCTTTCCTGTATTCAGAAGACCTAAAACATCCGTGACAAATTAGTGACATCTGTATTAGCAAAGCAGCCTACTCCATCTCCCGGTTGCTACAAACAATGTGGTCGAAGGAACTGCTTGTGTTGTAAAGCTGTCAATACAAGCAGTTCTTTCATCAGCTCCGTTACTAAACAAAATTATACCATCTACTCAAATTCCAACTGTAAAACGGAGAACTCAATTTATATATTAACATGTGACACTTGTGGCATTCAGTATGTGGGAGAACCAATGGACAAATTTAATATTCGGCTCAACAAGCATCGTTCATGGTACAAAACCAACAAAACTGTCCTCTCACAAGACATCTTCGTTCAACGAAACATTCTTTTGATAATGTTGCTTTCCAAATCATAGAAGTCAACACCGAGTGGGACACCACGGCGAGAAGGAGAAGAGAAAATTTTGGATCCACCAACTCCACACTTTAGAACCTGATGGTCTTAACGAAAAGATGAGAAAAGATACAGGAAAGATAAAGAATAATTTAGTACACAGCATCGTCCTTTTATCCTGTAATATTGGCCAATGGACGTTGCTAACTTCAACTACCAATTTTGTAAAAATCTTGTACTTCATCCAAATTATGTATTATTTTCAAGGCAGCTAAATTCAAGTGCAACATAAACATTGAGCTGCAAAGTTTCTTATCATCTACATCCGATTTCACCTGGATAGATGCACGCTTGATAAAGCTAGTTAGTCTAGCGAAATATTGCGTTTATTTTCATCATTTTGTAAATATTTTAAACATTCTTATATTTACATACTAAATAGTGTGTTAAAATTACATTGTTAGGCAATCTATAATTTTATTTGTGTAATTGAATTAATCTCTGTACTGATTAATCCACACTCCCATAGATTTGTATGTCATGTGCTGCTATTTATAGGCACTTATATTATTATCTTCAGTAGCACGCATTTCACAAATGTTTGTGTAATCCATTCAAATCTATCGCTATCTTTACAACATGGATAGCGCACTGCATTTCAAGAAATTAAGATCTTTAACTAAAAAGAAACTACAAACTGAACATCATTTATCAAACTTAAAAAAATATATTCAAAGTAGAACTGTACCAAAAGGTTTAAACATCAAAGTGAGTCCCCAGGCACCGGGACATAAATCCAAAAGATTCATGAGCCGTTGGAATGAAATTCTGTTTAACTGTTCAATCCAGCTACTTCAACTGTTACTTTCTTTTACAACCACAAATTAAAACAAATTGTAAATGAAATATCAGATATCATCAACAATAGTAACATTTCACGTGACGATTTACCAATAATTAAACGTCGCCTCGCAGATATTGAAAAAATTGAACTATCCAAACATAAAGAAAAACAAAGGAATAAATTTCAAAGAGATAAAATTCACACTGTCTATTTAAATCAGGATATGAATGATATCAATACAACAAACCATAAGGTCCCTAGAAAAGAAAATTCAAAAGACGGAAACAAAAACTGAAAGCATTGTTGTAAATTTGTCATCTGAAGAACTTACACGTGCTGAAGAATCTCTTTAAGTAAAGGTTTAAACTTCTGTCCTATCCCATCAAATGTAAATAACTTTCAGTTAGACGAGGACTTAGACCAATTCGCTAGACGTTTTCGTTTGAAAGATTTTTTCACAATAGGGCAAGAAAACCTTGAAGAAGCTGGATTAACAGATTCAGATACTGACACCAATGAAGAAGTCACGCCCATCCCAAAATTTAAGAAAAAGTTCATGGAAACCACCTCAGAGTAAAAATGATAACTTGAGTCATTCATTAACTACGTGAGGTCTGATATAAAGTCCTGTATAACAAATACAAGAAATTATAATTTATCCAAGTCAGAAAGCATTGCTTTGAAAGCGTTAAAAGATCAAGAGGATATCGTAATAAAACCTGCCGACAAAGGGGCGCTGTGGTTGTCATGAATAAAACAGATTGCATAGCAGAGGAAATCGCCAACTTTCAAACTCCTTTTTATAAACAATTAACCACAGATCCAACACTAAATACTATTCGAAGGATCAACACCATCCTTCAAGAGATGTTCGACAAAAGCATATAGACAATGACACCTTTAATTATCTCCGACCTCTTGAGAACGAAGCAAAGGCCGGAAGATTTTATATGTTGCCTAAAATACATAAACGGGCAATCCAGGTCGACCAATTGTTTCAGCAAATAGTCATCCAACTGAAATGATATCAGAATTTGTAGACCATCATCTAAGACCTCATGTGAAAGAACTACCCTCTTACATTCAAGATACGACTGATTATCTAAAGAAAATGGAAAGCCTCAATTCTGTACCAAGCAATACTTGCATCCATGGACGTGTCTTCTTTATATGCCAACATTCCACAAGACGAAGGAATAGCAGCGTGTGAAGAGGTATGGAACACTCGTAGTAAAAAAACTCCTCCAACTGAGTGCCTTGTTACACTTCTGAAACTAGTGCTAGAGAACAACAACTTCTTTCAATGAAAACATTATCTCCAGATAGACGGTACTAGTATGGGCACAAAATGGCCCCTCATATGCCAACATATTTATGGGCCAACTTGAAAACGCCTCTTGGCTAGTGCTCCATACCAGCCCTTATCATGGTTCCGATTCATTGACGATATTGATTTCAAATGGACAGATTCACAAGAACATCTTAATGAATTTCTAGGACACTGTAACTCTTTCCACCATTCAATAAAATTTACATATGAATCATCTATGGAGAAAATAAACTTCCTCGACACTACGAGTTACATCAAGAACGGAACCATTATAACGGACCTTCATACCAAACAAACGGACAAACATCAATTCCTTTCTCCTAAAAGTTGCCATCCTAAACACTGCTCCCGTGGCATCCCATTCAGCCAGGCATTGCGAATCAAGAGAATATGTTCTACTGAAAATACGCAAATGCTAGACTTGGACAACTACGTAAACATCTAGTTGTTCGAGGATACAATAACAACATCATTGATAGCGCTTTCGAAAGAGCAAACAAAACTAGTCGCCAAGAACTTCTAGAGTACAAAGATAAGTATAAAGCAGCTAACATAACACCCCTTGTACTCACTTACCATCCTGATTTTAAAATGTGTCTTCCATTGCTCAGAAGCATTGAAAATTATAGAAAATAATTCAAATCTTAAAAAGTATTTTCCTCACCACCAGTCATGGCCTTCAGAAGACCTAAAACATCCATGACAAATTAGTGATATCTGTATTAGCAAAGCAGCCTACTCCATCTCCCGGTTGCTACAAACAATGTGGTCGAAGGAACTGCTTGTGTTGTAAAGCTGCCAATACAAGCAGTTCTTTCATCAGCTCCGTTACTAAACAAAATTATACCATCTACTCAAATTCCAACTGTAAAACGGAGAACTCAATTTATATATTAACATGTGACACTTGTGGCATTCAGTATGTGGAGAAACAATGGACAAATTTAATATTCGGCTCAATAACCATCGTTCATGGTACAAAACCAACAAAACTGTCCTCTCACAAGACATCTTCGTTCAACGAAACATTCTTTTGATAATGTTGCTTTCCAAATCATAGAAGTCAACACCGAGTGGGACACCACGGCGAGAAGGAGAAGAGAAAATTTTGGATCCACCAACTCCACACTTTAGAACCTGATGGTCTTAACGAAAAGATGAGAAAAGATACAGGAAAGATAAAGAATAATTTAGTACACAGCATCGTCCTTTTATCCTGTAATATTGGCCAATGGACGTTGCTAACTTCAACTACCAATTTTGTAAAAATCTTGTACTTCATCCAACTTATGTATTATTTTCAAGGCAGCTAAATTCAAGTGCAACATAAACATTGAGTTTCTTATCATCTACATCCAAATTCACCTAGATAGATGCA
>JAASAO010000747.1:0-69746 GCA_017311375.1 Mytilus coruscus | reverse complement strand
TACCAAAAACTATATCAGCAAATATAAATAAAGATTCAAGATTTCTCCACATTTCCCAAACATGTCCTCATTTAGTAGGACTCATCATGTGTGTCCCCACTTGATGGTACTTGGACAATCATATGTGTTCCCATATTGATTTTGTTAGAAAATGTCTTGTTATCACCTTTCAGCTCACCTGGCATAAAACATTGTAAAAGGTCAAGTGAGCTTGTGCTGATGTTCAACATTAATTTCATTTCAGGGCTTTAAAGTTTTACTAATGTCTGTTCATCTGTACATCCCAATACATTTTCAATATATCATTATGCTGTCAATCGATCTTGTTGGATGGGTCTGATGATTGACAAAAGTGTCAAATTCTCCAGTCATTGGTGGAAAAGATATCAGCATGATACCTTATTCTCTTATCTCAAATAACCAGAAAAACATATTGGCACCAAATATAAATGAAGAATCATGATTTCTCAAAATTTCCACTAAACAGCTCACCTGGCATTAAAGGTCATGTAATTGTGCCTCAACTTGGTGTCTGTGGTCCATTTCTTTCTGATTTAGAATTACCAAAAAACTATTATCAGCAAATATAAATAAAGATTCAAGATTTCTCCACATTTCCACTAAACATGTCCTCATTTAGTAGGACTCTATCATGTGTCCCCACTTGATGGTACTTGGACAATCATATGTGTGTCCCATATTGATTTTGTTAGAAAATGTCTTGTTATCACCTTTCAGCTCACCTGGCATAAAACATTGTAAAAGGTCAGTGAGCTTGTGCTGATGTTCAACATTAATTTCATTTCAGGGGCTTTAAAGTTTTACTAATGTCTGTTCATCTGTACATCCCAATACATTTTCAATATATCACTTTATGCTGTCAATCTTGTGGTGATGGTCTGATGATTGACAAAAGTGTCAAATTCTCCAGTCATTGGTGGAAAAGATATCAGCATGATACATGTACCTTAACTTCTCTTATCTCAAATAACCAGAAAAAACATATTGGCACCAAATATAAATGAAGAATCATGATTTCTCAAAATTTCCACTAAACAGCTCACCTGGCATTAAAGGTCATGTAAGCTGGTGCCTCAACTTGGTGTCTGTGGTCTCCATTTCTTTCTGATTTAGAATTACCAAAAAACTATTATCAACAAATATAAATAAAGATTCAAGATTTCTCCACATTTCCACTAAACATGTCCTCATTTAGTAGGACTCTATCATGTGTGTCCCTGATGGTACTTGGACAATCATATGTGTGTCCCATATTGATTTTGTTAGAAAATGTCTTGTTATCACCTTTCAGCTCACCTGGCATAAAACATTGTAAAGGTCTAGTGAGCTTGTGCTGATGTTCAACATTAATTTCATTTCAGGGCTTTAAGTTTACTAATGTCTGTTCATCTGTACATCCCAATACATTTTCAATATATCACTTTATGCTGTCAATCTTTAGTGATTGAAAAAGTGTCAAATTCTCCAGTCATTGGTGGAAAGATATCAGCATGATACTTATTCTTTCTTATCTCAAATAACCAGAAAAACATATTGGCACCAAATATAAATGAAAATCATGATTTTCAAAATTTCCACTAAACAGCTCACCTGGCATTAAAGGTAGTTTGTGCCTCAATTGGTGTCGTTCCCATTTCTTCTCTGATTTAGAATTACCAAAAAACTATATCAGCAAAAAAATAAAAGATTCAAGATTTCTCCACATTTCCACTAAACATGTCCTCATTTAGTAGGACTCTATCATGTGTCCCCACTTGATGGTACTTGGACAATATATGTGTGTCCCATATTGATTTTGTTAGAAAATGTCTTGTTATCACCTTTCAGCTCACCTGGCATAAAACATTGTAAAAGGTCTAGTGAGCTTGTGCTGATGTTCAACATTAATTTCATTTCAGGGCTTTAAAGTTTTACTAATGTCTGTTCATCTGTACATCCCAATACATTTTCAATATATCACTTTATGCTGCAATGACAGATCTTGTTGGTAGTGATGGTCTGATGATTGACAAAAGTGTCAAATTCTCCAGTCATTGGTGGAAAAGATATCAGCATGATACCTTATTTCTCTTATCTGAAATAACCAGAAAAACATATTGGCACCAAATATAAATGAAGAATCATGATTTCAAAATTTCCACTAAACAGTTCACCTGGCATTAAAGGTCATGTAAGCTTGTGCCTAAACTTGGTGTTTGTGGTCGTCCATTTCTTTCTGATTTAGAATTACCAAAAAACTATTATCAGCAAATATAAATAAAGATTCAAGATTTCTCCACATTTCCACTAAACATGTCCTCATTTAGTAGGACTCATCATGTTCCCCACTTGATGGTACTTGGACAATCATATGTGTTCCCATATTGATTTTGTAAGAAAATGTCTTGTTATCACCTTTCAGCTACCGCAAAAACATTGTAAAAGGTCAAGTGAGCTTATGCTGATGTTCAACATTAATTTTTTCAGGGCTTTAAAGTTCCACATGTCTGTTCATCTGTACATCCCTACAAATATATCACTTTTGCTGTCAATCAGTGATGGTCTGATGATTGACAAAAGGTCAAAAGTCATTGGGGAAAAGATATCATGATGATAATTTTAATTCTTATCTCAAATAACCAGAAAAAACATATTGACACCAAATATAAATGAAAATCATGATTTCAAAATTTCCATTAAACACTCACCTGGCATTAAACATTAAGCTGGTGCCTCAACTTGGTGTTGTATCCATTTTTTTCTGATTTAGAATTACCAAAAAACTACTATCAACAAATATAAACTGATGCTGAGTTTTCTATCGATGTGACCCTAGATAACGTTCTTAAACACTGGTACTGAGTTATTCGAGGAGTATGACCACTAGATAACGTTCTATAACACTGGTCTTGTGTTTACAGGATATGACCCTAGATAAAGTGCATATAACACTGATACTACGTTTTTGAGGGATATGAACCATATGAAACGTTCATATAACACTGATACTGAGATATTCTAGGTGACTGACCACTAGCAAACGTTCCTACAACACTGAGAATGAGTTGTTTGAGGTTTTTATCTATAGGAACGATCCGAAACACTCATATTGAGATGTTTGAAGTGTATAACTCCTAGATAACGTTCATATAACACTGGTCCTGAGTTTTCAAGGATGTGAACCTAGATAACGTGCATAACACTGATACTAAGTTTTCAAGGGATATGAACCTATGAAACAATCATAACACTGATACTGAGATATTCTAGGTGAATGACCACTAGCGAACGTTCCACAACACTGATAATGAGTTGTTCGAGGTTTTTATCTGTAGGAAACGTTCCGAAACACTCACTGAGATGTTTGAAGTGTATAACCCCAGATAACGTCCTTATAACACTGGTACTGAGTTATTCGACGTATAACCCCTATTAGAATTCATATACCACTGATGCTAAGCTGGGATGTGACCCCAGATAACGTTCTTAAACACTTGTACTGAGTTATTCGAGGAGTATGACCACTAGATAACGTTCCATAACACTGGTCCTGAGTTTTACAAGAGATGACTAGATAACGTTGATATAACACTGGTCCTGAGTATTTCAGGGATGAACCCTAGATAAAGAGCATATAACACTGATTCTACGTTTTTCAAGGATATGAACCATATGAAACGTTCATATAACACTTATACTGAGATATTCTAGGTGAATGATCACTAACAAACGTTCCTAGAGAACTGATAATGGGTTGTTCGAGGTTTTTATCTGTAGGAAGGATCCGAAACATTCACACTGAGATGTTTGAAGTGTATAACCCTAGATTATGTTCATATAACACTGGTCCCGAGTGTTTCAAGGATTATGAACCACAGATAATGTGTATAACATTGATCTTTAGTTTTCAAGGATATGAACCCTATGAAAGTTCATGTAACACTGATACTGAGATATTCTAGGTGAATGATCACTAGCGAACGTTCGTACAACACTGATAATGAGTTGTTTGATGTTTTTATCTGTAGAGCGTTCCGAAACACTCTTACTGAGATGGTTGAAGTGCATGCCCTAGATAACGTTCATATAACACTATTATTGAGTTATTCGACGTGTATAACCCTAGATAAAATTCATATACCACTGATGCAGAGTTTTCCAGGATGTGATTCCTAGATAACGTTCTTAAACACTGGTACTGAGTTATTCGAGGAGTATGACCACTAGATAACGTTCCTATAACACTGGTCCTGTGTTTTACAAGAGATATGACCACTAGATAACGTCATATAACACTGACCTGAGTTATTCAGAGTGTACAACCCTAGATAAAATTCATATACCACTGATGCTGAGTTTTTCTAGGGATGTGAACCTAGATAACGTTCTTAAACACTGGTACTGAGTTATTCGAGGAGTATGACCACTAGATAACGTTCCTTTAACACTGGTCTTGTGTTTTACAAGGATATGACCTAGATAAAGTGCATATAACACTGATACTACGTTTTTGACGGATATGAACGATATGAAACGTTCATACAACACTGATACTGAGATATTCTAGGTGAATAATTAGCGAACGTTCCTACAACACTGATAATGAGTTGTTTAAGGTTTTTATCTGTAGGAACGATGCGAAACACCATATTGAGATGTTTGAAGTGTATAACTCCTAGATAACGTTCATATAACACTGGTCCTGAGTTTTCAAGGATGAACTCTAGATAACGTGCGTATAACACTGATACTAAGTTTTCAAAGATATGAACCCTATGAAACATTCATACAACACTGATACTGAGATATTCTAGGTGAATGACCACTAGCGAACGTTCCTACAACACTGATAATGAGTTGTTCGAGGTTTTTATCTGTAGGAGCGTTCTAAACACTCTTACTGAGATGTTTGAAGTGCATAAGCCCTAGATAACGTTCTTATAACACTGGTACTGAGTTATTCGACGCGTATAACCCTATTAGAATTCATATACCACTGATGCTGAGTTTTTCTCAGGATGTGACCCTAGATAACGTTCTTAAACACTTGTACTGAGTTATTCGAGGAGTATGACTACTAGATAACGTTCCTATAACACTGGTCCTGTGTTTTACAAGAGATATGAACACTAGATAACGTCCATATAACACTGGTCCTCAGTTTTACAAAGAGATGACCAATCAGAGATAACGTTCATATAACACTGGTCCTGAGTTTTTCAAGGGATATGAACCATAGATAACATGTACATAACTCTGATACTTAGTTGTTCGAGGAGAATGTCGTTTTGATCACGTTTTATAAGACTTCAATTGACTTTTGAGGGCTAGAACTTTACAAAACGTACAAATAAAGATTCACGATTTTTCAAAATTTCCACAAAAAGGTCCTCATTTAGTAAGAATCTATCATGTGTGTCCTACTTGATGTTACGGACAAGCATACGTGTCCCCCTGATGTTTTTTTGTCAAGCATATTTGTGTCCACTTGATTTTTGTTCGAAAGTGCAGAGCCCCTAGATAACGTTCTTACACACTGGTACTGAGTTATTCGAGAATATGACCACTAGATAACGTTCATATAACACTTGACCTGAGTTTTTCAAGGTTATGAACCCTAGATAACGTGACCTGAGTTTTTCAAGGGTTATGAACCCTGATAACGCATATAACATTGGTTCTGAGTTATTTCGAGGTGTGTAACCTGTAGATAAAATCCATATACCACTGATCCCGAGTTTTTCAAGGGATGTGATTCTAGATAACGTTCTTAAACACTGGTACTGAGATATTCTTGGTGAACGACCACTAGATAACGTTCCTATAACCCTGATAATGAGTTGTACGAGGGATTTTATCTGTAGATAACGTTCATATAACACTGTTCCTGAGTTTTCAGGTTTGAACCGTATAGCGTGCATATAACACTGATACTAATGTTTTCGGGGGATGTGAACCATATGAAACGTTCATATAACGCTTATTTTGAGCGAGTCTAGGTGAATGACCGCGAGCATAAATTCCTAGAGCATTGATCATACGTTCGATCGACTTTCTAATAGCTAGGGAAGCGTTTTGTAAACACTCATACTGAGATGTTTCCCGGTATAACCCTAGATTATGATCAATCACACGGGTTCCGAGTTTTATAAGGGATATGAATCTTAGATAAAGTGCCAAAGGCCACTGTTCACTGGCTGTCAAGGGATGTTAACCCTATTAAAATTTCATATAACACTAATCCTGAGATATTGTAGGTGAATGACCACTAGTGCAAGGTTTCACAACACTGGTAGAGTTGTTCGAGGTATTTTATCAGTAGCGTTCCGAAACACTATTACTAAGATGGTTGCAAGGCATAAGCATGATAACGTTCATATAACACTATTATTGAGTACATCAAAGGAGATGCTGGAGGTGTATGACACCTAAATAACGTTCATATAACACAGATATTGCGGGTTTCAACGGGTATGAACTATATATAACGTGCATATAGCACTGATACTAAGTTTTTATGAGAATGTCCTTTGATAACATTATTATTAGACTTGAACTGACTTATTCTAGGATAGACACCTACAAAACATTAATAAATCACTTTTACTGAGATTGGTGGAGGTGTTTGACCTCTAAAAGACGTTCATATAACAATTATACTGAGGTTTTCTAGAGGAATGACCCTATGAAACGTTTATTGGCACTCATACCACATCTTTTTATATCTAAATAACACTTATACTGAGTGGTGAATGACCACTAGCGCACGTTCCTACAACACTGATAATGTGTTATTAGAGAATTTGTATGTGTAATTAGAGAATTTGTATGTGTAGGAACGTTCCAAAAATTCAGACTGAGATGTTTGAAGTTTATAACCCTAGATAACGTTCATATAACACTGGTACTGAGTTATTTCAGGTGTATAACCCTAGATAAAATCCATATACCACTGATGCCGAGTTTTTCAAGGGATGTGATTCCTAGATAACGTTCTTAAACACTGATACTGAGATATTCTTGGTGAACGACCACTAGCGAATGTTCCTACAAAACTGATAATGAGTTGTTCGAGGTTTTTATCTGTAGGAACGTTCCAAAACACTCCTAGTGAGATACCGTATAGCGGGTTATTTTCGCGGGTGTTTATTTTCGCTTATTTTGGCGAGTCAGGTGAAATCGCGAAAATAAATTCCGCGAAAATTTATGCATACGTTCGATACTTTCTAATAGCTAAAGCGTTTTGTAAACTATCTATTTTTCCCGTTCGATGGATCAATAACGGTTTATGTTAATTTAAACAACATCAATGCCAAAGGCCATTGTTCACTGGCTGTCAGGTGTTAATTAGTTTAGTGGTTACATAATAAAATAAATAATAATATAAGAGTGCAAGGTACGCTGTCAGGTATTTTATCCTTATTAATCAGTGTCAAATTATATAAGAGTTGCAAGTCACTCATGATAATTTTATAATCTAATTAGTACATCAAAGGTCCGGTCAATTTCGTAATTAATCAACCGTAACATTTACAAGAAGTCTGTACACCTGTGACAAACAACTATGTACCGGTATTCTAATGATTAACTGCATCAAAATATAATCAATAAATAAGACGTCATGCCGGTAAAACAATCATTTAACCATACCAATAGACCCTTGTTTGTCAATGTTTACAACTTTTAAACTGCAACCATTTCAGTATCCGCCAAAATATTTAATTGGGATTAAAGAATCCGCCAAAATAAAAACCGCCAAAATTTTTCGTATACTTTGTTGCCCTAAATCGCTAAATTTTACACCATGAAAATAACCCGCTATACGGTATTTGAAGCGTATAACCCCTAGATAACGTTCATATAACATTGGTACTGAGTTATTCGAGGTGTATAACCCCTAGATAACGTGCATATAACACTGATACTAAGTTTTCAAGGGATGTGATTCCTAGATAACGTTCTTAAACACTGGTACTGAGTTATTCGAGGATATTAAGTTTTTCAAGAGATATGAACCCTATAATACTGATACTGAGATATTCTATGTGAATGACCACTAGCGAATGTTCCCACAACACTGATAATGAGTTGTTCGAGGTTTTTTATCTGTAGGGAACGTTCCGAAACACTCTTACTGAGATATTTATGTCGTTTGGATCACGTTTTTATAAGACTTGAATTGACTTTGTTGAGGGCTAGATCTTTACAAAACGTACAAATAAAGATTCACGATTTCTCAAAATTTCCACAAAAAAGGTCCTCATTTAGAAAGAATCAATCATATGTGTCCCAACTTGATGTTACTTGGACAAACATACGTGTCCCCACTTGATGTTACTTTGTCAAGCATATTTGTGTCCCAGTTTGATTTTTATTAGAAAGTGTACAACCCTAGATAACGTTCATATTGCACTGGCACTGAGTTATTCGAGGTGTATGATCCCTAGATAAAATGCATATACCACTGATGCTGAGTCTATCCAGGATGTAATCCCAAGATAACGTTCTTAAACACTGGTACTGAGTTATTTGAGTGGTTTGACCATTAGATAACGTTCACATAACGCTGGTCCTGAGTTTTATAAGGGATATGAACCCTAAATAACGTTCGTAGAACACTGATATTAAGTTTTTCAAGGGTATGAACCCTATAAAACGTTCATATAACACTTATGCTGAGATATTCTAGGTGAATGACCACTAGCGAATGTTTCTACAACACTGATAATGAGTTGTTCGAGGTTTTTATCTGTAGGAACGTTCCGAAACACTTTTACTGAGATGTTTGAAGTGTATAACCCTAGATAACGTTCAAATAACACTGATACTGACATATTCTAGGAGTATGACCACTAGCAAACGTTCCTTAAACACTGATAATGAGTTGTTCGACGTTTTGTATCTGTAGGAACAATCCGAAACACTCATACTGAGATGTTTGAAGAGTATATCCCTAGATAACGGTCATATAACACTGGTACTTAGTTTTTCGACGTGTATAACCCTTAGATAAAATTCATATACCACTGATGCTGAGTCTTTCCAGGGATGTGATCCCAAGATAACGTTCTTAAACACTGGTACTGAGTTATTTGAGTGGTATGACCACTAGATAACGTTCTTATAATACTGGTCCTGTGTTTTACAAGGATATGACCCTTAAGTAAGGTTCATATAACACTGATCCTGAATTTTCAAGGATATAAACACTAGATAACGTGCGTATAACACTGTTACTACGTTTTCAAGGATATGAACCCTATAAAACGTTCATATAACACTGATACTGATATTCTAGGTGAATGACCAATAGCGAACGTTCCTACAACACTGATAATGAGTTGTTCGAGGTTTTTTATCTGTAGGGAACATTCCGAAACACTCACTGAGATATTTGAAGTGTATAACCACTAGATATTGTCTATATAACACTGATACTGAGATATTCTAGGTGAATGAATAATAACGAACGTTCCTAAAACACTGATTATGTGTTGTACGACGTTTTTTATCTGTAGGGAACGTTCCGAAACACTCTTACTGAGATGTTTGAAGTGTATAACCCCTAGATAAAATTCATATCACACTGGTACTGAGTTATTCGAGGTGTAAAACCCCTAGATAAAATTCATATATCACTGATGCTGATTTTTTAAGGGATGTGATCTTTAGAAAACGTTCTTAAACATTGGTACTGAGTTATTCGAGGAGTATAACCACAAGATAACATTCCTATAACACTGGTCCTGAATTTTGCCAGGATATGAACCCTAGAAAACTTGCGTATAACACTGATACTTAGTTTTTGGAGGAGTGTGTCGTTTGATTACGTTTTATAAGACTTGAATTGACTTTTTAGGGCTAGATCTTTACAAAACGTACAAATAAAGATTCACGATTTCTCAAAATGTCCACAAAAAGGTCCTCATTTAGTAAGAATCTATCTTGTGTGTCCGCACTTTATGTTGCTTGGACAAGCATATGTGTCCTCACTTGATGTTACTTGGTCAAGAATATTTGTGTCCCAGTTTGATTTTGTTAGAAATTCTATAACCCTAGATAACGTTCATATGGCACTGGTACTGAGTTATTCGTGGTGTATGACCCTAGATAAAATGTATTTACCACTTATACTTAGTGTTTCCAGGACTTGATCCTTAGATAACGTTCATATAACATTGGTTCTGAGTTTTCAAGGTATATGATCCCTAGATTAACACTCGTACTGACAAATTCGAAGGTATGACCCAGATAACGTTCATATATACTGCTTCTGAGTTTATCAAGGGTATGACCCATTTAAACCGTGCATACAACACTGATACTAGTACTAAGTTTTTGAGGAGTATGTCCAAAACGTTCTAATAAGACTGAACTGACTTATTCTAGGGCTAGAACCCAACAAAACGTACTTATAACACTTTCACTGAGATGTTTGAAGTGTATATCCCCAGATAACGTTAATATAACACTGGTACTGAGTTATTCGACGTGTATAACCCTAGATAAAATTCATATACCACTGATGCTGAGTTTTTCAGGATATGATCCCAAGATCACGTTCTTAAACATTGGTACTGAGTTAATCGAGTGGTATGACCACTAGATAACGTTCCTATAACACTGGTCCCGTGTTTTACCAGGGATATGACCCCTAGATAACGTTCATATAACACTGGTACTGAGTTATTCGAGGTGTATAACCGCTAGATCAAATACATATACCACTGATGCTGAGTTTTTCCAGGGATGTGATTCCAAGATAACGTTCTTAAACACTGGTACTGAGTTATTTGAGTGGTATGACCACTAGATAATGTTCCTATAACACTGGTCCTGTGATTTACAAGGGATATGACCCTAGATAAATAACGTTCATATGACACTGATACTGAGATATTCTTTGAGAATGACCACTAGCGAACATTCCTAAAACACTGATAATGAGTTGTTCGAGGTTTTTTATCTGTAGGGAACGTTCCGAAACACTTTTACTGAGATGTTTGAAGTGTATAACCCCTAGATAACGTTCATATAACACTGATACTGACATATTCTAGGAGAATGACCACTAGCAAACGTTCCTTAAACACTGATAATCAGTTGTTCGTCGTTTTGTATCTGTAGGGAACAATCCGAAACACTCATACTGAGATGTTTGAAGATTATCACCCCTAGATAACGTTCATATAACACTGGTACTGAGTTATTCGACGTGTATAACTCCTAGATAACGTGCATATACCACTGATGCTGACTTTTTCCAGGGATTTGATCTCTAGAAAACGTTCTTAAACACTGGTACTAAGTTATTTGAGTGGTATGAACACTAGATAATGTTCCTAAAACACTGGTCCTGTGTTTTACAAGGGATATGACCCCTAGATAAATAACGTTCATATAACACTGATACTGAGATATACTAGGAGAATGACCACTACCGAACGTTCGATGTTTTGTATCTGTAGGAACGTTCCGAAACACACTTATTCAGATGTTTGAAGTCTAAAACCCTAGATAACGTTCATATAACACTGTTATTGAGTTATTCGACGTGTATAACCCTAGATAAAATTCATATACCACTGATGCAGAGTTTTTCCAGGATGTGATCCCTAGATAACGGTCTTAAACACTGGTACTGAGTTATTCGAGGAGTATGACCACTAGATAACGTTCCTATAACACTGGTCCTGTGTTTTACAAGAGATATGACCACTAGATAATGTTCATATAACACTGGACCTGAGTTTTTCAAGGGATATGAACCCTAGACAACGTTCCTATAACACTGGTACTGAGTTATTCGAAGTGTACAACCCCTAGATAAAATTCATATACCACTGATGCTGAGTTTTTCTAGGGATGTGACCCCTAGATAACGTTCTTAAACACTGGTACTGAGTTATTCGAGGAGTATGACCACTAGATAACGTTCCTATAACACTGCTCTTGTGTTTTACAAGGATATGACCCTAGATAAAGTGCATATAACACTGATACTACGTTTTTGACGGATATGAACCATATGAAACGTTCATACAACACTGATACTGAGATATTTTAGGTGAATGACCACTAGCGAACGTTCCTACAACACTGATAATGAGTTGTTCGAGGTTTTTATCTGTAGGAACGATCCGAAACACTCATATTGAGATGTTTGAAGTGTATAACTCCTAGATAACGTTCATATAACACTGGTCCTGAGTTTTCAAGGATGTGAACTCTAGATAACGTGCGTATAACACTGATATTAAGTTTTTCAAGGATATGAACCCTATGAAACAATCATACAACACTGATACTGAGATATTCTAGGTGAATGACCACTAGCGAACGTTCCTACAACACTGATAATGAGTTGTTCGAGGTTTTTATCTGTAGGAAACGTTCCGAAACACTCTTACTGAGATGTTTGAAGTGTATAACCCTAGATAACGTTCTCCTAGATAACGTTCTTATAACACTGGTACTGGAGTTATCTGACTGTAGCAACCCCATAGATAACTAACATAACACTGATGCTGAGTTTTCAGTGAGGATTTATGAACCATGAGAAACGTTCATATAACACTTATACTGAGATATTCTAGGTGAATGATCACTATACAAACGTTCCTAGAGAACTGATAATGAGTTGTTCGAGGTTTTTATCTGTAGGAAGGATCCGAAACATTCACACTGAGATGTTTGAAGTGTATAACCCTAGATAACGTTCTATAACACTGGTACTGAGTTATTCGACGTATAACCCCTATTAGAATTATATACCACTGATGTTGAGTTTTCTCGGGATGTGACCTAGATAACGTTCTAAACACTTGTAGGTACTGAGTTATTCGACGTGTATAACCCTATTAGAATTCATATACCACTGATGCTGAGTTTTCTCGGGATGTGACCCTAGATAACGTTCTTAAACACTTGTACTGAGTTGTTCGAGGAGTATGACCACTAGATAACGTTCCTATAACACTGGTCCTGAGTTTTACAAGGATATGACTCCTAGATAACGTTGATATAACACTGGTCCTGAGTATTTCAGGATATGAACCCTAGATAAAGTGCATATAACATTGATTCTACGTTTTCAAAGGATATGAACCATATGAAACGTTCATATAACACTTATACTGAGATATTCTAGGTGAATGATCACTAACAAACGTTCCTAGAGAACTGATAATGAGTTGTTCGAGGTTTTTATCTGTAGGAAGGATCCGAAACATTCACACTGAGATGTTTGAAGTGTATAACCCTAGATTATGTTCATATAACACTGGTCCCGAGTGTTTCAAGGATATGAACCACAGATAATGTGCGTTTAACATTGATCTTTAGTTTTTCAAGGGATATGAACCCTATGAAAAGTTCATGTAACACTGATACTGAGATATTCTAGGTGAATGATCACTAGCGAACGTTCGTACACCACTGATAATGAGTTGTTTGATGTTTTTATCTGTAGGAGCGTTCCGAAACACTCTTACTGAGATGGTTGAAGTGCATAAGCCCTAGATAACGTTCATATAACACTATTATTGAGTTATTCGACGTGTATAACCCTAGATAAAATTCATATACCACTGATGCAGAGTTTTTCCAGGATGTGATCCCTAGATAACGTTCTTAAACACTGGTACTGAGTTATTCGAGGAGTATGACCACTAGATAACGTTCCTATAACACTGGTCCTGTGTTTTACAAGAGATATGAACACTAGATAACGTTCTTATAACACTGGTCCTCAGTTTTACAAGAGATATGACCACTAGATAACGTTCATATAACACTGGTCCTGAGTTTTTCAAGGGATATGAACCATAGATAACATGCACATAACTCTAATACTTAGTTGTTCGAGGAGAATGTCGTTTTGATCACGTTTTTATAAGACTTCAATTGACTTTTTTGAGGGCTAGAACTTTACAAAACGTACAAATAAAGATTCACGATTTTTCAAAATTTCCACAAAAAAGGTCCTCATTTAGTAAGAATCTATCATGTGTGTCCCTACTTGATGTTACTTGGACAAGCAGACGTGTCCCCACTTGATGTTATTTTGTCAAGCATATTTGTGTCCCACTTTGATTTTTGTTAGAAAGTGTAGAGCCCCTAGATAACGTTCTTACACACTGGTACTGAGCTATTCGAGGAATATGACCACTAGATAACGTTCCTATAACACTGGTCCTGTGTTTTGCAAGAGATATGACCACTAGATAACGTTCATATAACACTTGACCTGAGTTTTTCAAGGGATATGAACCCTAGATAACGTGCATATCACATTGGTTCTGAGTTATTCGAGGTGTGTAACCTCTAGATAAAATTCATATACCACTGATCCTGAGTTTTTCTAGGGATATGACCCCTAGATAACGTCCTTAAACACTGGTACTGAGTTATTCGAGGAGTATGACCACTAGATAACGTTCCTATAACACTGGTCCTGAGTTTAACAAGGATATGACTCTAGATAACGTTCATATAACACTGTTCCTGAGTTTTTCAGGGATTTGAACCTTAGATAAAGTGCATATAACACTGATTCTACGTTTTCAAGGATATGAACCATATGAAACGTTCATATAACACTTATACTGAGATATTCTGTGTGAATGATCACTAACAAACGTTCCTAGAGAACTGATAATGAGTTGTTCGAGGTTTTTTATCTGTAAGGAACGATCCGAAACATTCATATTGAGATGTTTGAAGTGTATAACTTCTAGATTATGTTCATATAACACTGGTCCCGAGTGTTTCAAGGGATATGAACCACAGATAATGTGCGTATAACATTGATCCTTAGTTTTTCAAGGGATATGAACCCTATGAAAAGTTCATATAACACTGATACTGAGATATTCTAGGTGAATGATCACTAGTGAACGTTGCTACAACACTGATAGTGAGTTGTTTGATGTTTTTTTATTTGTAGGGAGCGTTCCGAAACACTCTTACTGAGATGTTTGAAGTGCATAAGCCCTCGATAACGTTCATATAACACTATTATTGAGTTATTCGACGTGTATAACCCCTAGATAAAATTCATATACCACTGATGCTGAGTTTTTCCAGGATGTGATCCCTAGATAACGGTCTTAAACACTGGTACTGAGTTATTCGAGGAGTATGACCACTAGATAACGTTCCTATAACACTGGTCCTGTGTTTTACAAGAGATATGAACACTAGATAACGTTCTTATAACACTGGTCCTGAGTTTAACAAGGGATATGACTCCTAGATAACGTTCATATAACACTGTTCCTGAGTTTTTCAGGGATTTGAACCTTAGATAAAGTGCATATAACACTGATTCTACGTTTTTCAAGGGATATGAACCATATGAAACGTTCATATAACACTTATACTGAGATATTCTGTGTGAATGATCACTAACAAACGTTCCTAGAGAACTGATAATGAGTTGTTCGAGGTTTTTTATCTGTAAGGAACGATCCGAAACATTCATATTGAGATGTTTGAAGTGTATAACTCCTAGATAACGTTCATATAACACTGGTCCTGAGTTTTTCAAGAACTCTAGATAACGTGCGTATAACACTGATACTAAGTTTTTCAAGGGATATGAACCTTATGAAACAATCATACAACACTGATACTGAGATATTCTAGGTGAATGACCACTAGCGAACGTTCCTACAACACTGATAATGAGTTGTTCGAGGTTTTTTATCTGTAGGAAACGTTCCGAAACACTCTTAATGAGATGTTTGAAGTGTATAACCCCTAGATAACGTTCTTATAACACTGGTACTGAGTTATTCGACGTGTATAACCCCTATTAGAATTCATATACCACTGATGCTGAGTTTTTCTCGGATGTGACCCTAGATAACGTTCTTAAACACTTGTACTGAGTTGTTCGAGGAGTATGACCACTAGATAACGTTCCTATAACACTGGTCCTGAGTTTTACAAGGATATGACTCTAGATAACGTTGATATAAATCTGGTCCTGAGTATTTCAGGATATGAACCCTAGATAAAGTGCATATAACACTGATTCTACGTTTTTCAAAGGATATGAACCATATGAAACGTTCATATAACACTTATACTGAGATATTCTAGGTGAATGATCACTAACAAACGTTCCTAGAGAACTGATAATGAGTTGTTCGAGGTTTTTATCTGTAGGAAGGATCCGAAACATTCACACTGAGATGTTTGAAGTGTATAACCCTAGATTATGTTCATATAACACTGGTCCCGAGTGTTTCAAGGATATGAACCACAGATAATGTGCGTTTAACATTGATCTTTAATTTTTCAAGGATATGAACCCTATGAAAAGTTCATGTAACACTGATACTGAGATATTCTAGGTGAATGATCACTAGCGAACGTTCGTACAACACTGATAATGAGTTGTTTGATGTTTTTATCTGTAGGAGCGTTCCGAAACACTCTTACTGAGATGGTTGAAGTGCATAAGCCCTAGATAACGTTCATATAACACTATTATTGAGTTATTCGACGTGTATAACCCCTAGATAAAATTCATATACCACTGATGCAGAGTTTTTCCAGGGATGTGATCCCTAGATAACGTTCTTAAACACTGGTACTGAGTTATTCGAGGAGTATGACCACTAGATAACGTTCCTATAACACTGGTCCTGTGTTTTACAAGAGATATGAACACTAGATAACGTTCTTATAACACTGGTCCTCAGTTTTACAAGAGATATGACCACTAGATAACGTTCATATAACACTGGTCCTGAGTTTTTCAAGGGATATGAACCATAGATAACATGCACATAACTCTAATACTTAGTTGTTCGAGGAGAATGTCGTTTTGATCACGTTTTATAAGACTTCAATTGACTTTTTGAGGGCTAGAACTTTACAAAACGTACAAATAAAGATTGACGATTTTCAAAATTTCCACAAAAAGGTCCTCATTTAGTAAGAATCTATCATGTGTGTCCCTACTTGATGTTACTTGGACAAGCATACGTGTCCCACTTGATGTTATTTTGTCAAGCATATTTGTGTCCCACTTTGATTTTTGTTAGAAAGTGTAGAGCCCTAGATAACGTTCTTACACACTGGTACTGAGCTATTCGAGGAATATGACCACTAGATAACGTTCCTATAACACTGGTCCTGTGTTTTGCAAGAGATATGACCACTAGATAACGTTCATATAACACTTGACCTGAGTTTTCAAGGGATATGAACCCTAGATAACGTGCATATCACATTGGTTCTGAGTTATTCGAGGTGTGTAACCTCTAGATAAAATTCATATACCACTGATCCTGAGTTTTCTAGGATATGACCCTAGATAACGTCCTTAAACACTGGTACTGAGTTATTCGAGGAGTATGACCACTAGATAACGTTCCTATAACACTGGTCCTGAGTTTAACAAGGGATATGACTCCTAGATAACGTTCATATAACACTGTTCCTGAGTTTTTCAGGGGATTTGAACCTTAGATAAAGTGCATATAACACTTATTCTACGTTTTTCAAGGGATATGAACCATATGAAACGTTCATATAACACTTATACTGAGATATTTTAGGTGAATGATCACTAACAAACGTTCCTAGAGAACTGATAATGAGTTGTTCGAGGTTTTTATCTGTAAGGAACGATCCGAAACATTCATATTGAGATGTTTGAAGTGTATAACTTCTAGATTATGTTCATATAACACTGGTCCCGAGTGTTTCAAGGGATATGAACCACAGATAATGTGCGTATAACATTGATCCTTAGTTTTTCAAGGGATATGAACCCTATGAAAAGTTCATATAACACTGATACTGAGATATTCTAGGTGAATGATCACTAGTGAACGTTGCTACAACACTGATAGTGAGTTGTTTGATGTTTTTTTATTTGTAGGGAGCGTTCCGAAACACTCTTACTGAGATGTTTGAAGTGCATAAGCCCTCGATAACGTTCATATAACACTATTATTGAGTTATTCGACGTGTATAACCCCTAGATAAAATTCATATACCACTGATGCTGAGTTTTTCCAGGGATGTGATCCCTAGATAACGGTCTTAAACACTGGTACTGAGTTATTCGAGGAGTAAGACCACTAGATAACGTTCCTATAACACTGGTCCTGTGTTTTACAAGAGATATGACCACTTGATAATGTTCATATAACACTGGACCTGAGTTTTTCAAGGGATAATAACCCTAGACAACGTTCCTATAACACTGGTACTGAGTTATTCGAAGTGTGCAAACCCTAGATAAAATTCATATACCACTGATGCTGAGTTTTTCTAGGGATGTGACCCCTAGATAACGTTCTTAAACACTGGTACTGAGTTATTCGAGGAGTATGACCACTAGATAACGTTCCTATAACACTGGTCTTGTGTTTTACAAGGGATATGACCCCTAGATAAAGTGCATATAACACTGATACTACGTTTTTGACGGGATATGAACCATATGAAACGTTCATACAACACTGATACTGAGATATTCTAGGTGAATGACCACGAGCGAACGTTCCTACAACACTGAGAATGAGTTGTTTGAGGTTTTTTATCTGTAGGGAACGATCCGAAACACTCATATTGAGATGTTTGAAGTGTATAACTCCTAGATAACGTTCATATAACACTGGTCCTGAGTTTTTCAAGGGATGTGAACTCTAGATAACGTGCGTATAACACTGATACTAAGTTTTTCAAGGGATATGAACCCTATGAAACAATCATACAACACTGATACTGAGATATTCTAGGTGAATGACCACTAGCGAACGTTCCTACAACACTGATAATGAGTTGTTCGAGGTTTTTTATCTGTAGGAAACGTTCCGAAACACTCTTACTGAGATGTTTGAAGTGTATAACCCCTAGATAACGTCCTTATAACACTGGTACTGAGTTATTCGACGTGTATAACCCTATTAGAATTCATATACCACTGATGCTAAGTTTTCTCGGGATGTGACCCTAGATAACGTTCTTAAACACTTGTACTGAGTTATTCGAGGAGTATGACCACTAGATAACGTTCCTATAACACTGGTCCTGAGTTTTACAAGAGATATGACTCTAGATAACGTTGATATAACACTGGTCCTGAGTATTTCAGGGATATGAACCCTAGATAAAGAGCATATAACACTGATTCTACGTTTTTCAAGGATATGAACCATATGAAACGTTCATATAACACTTATACTGAGATATTCTAGGTGAATGATCACTAACAAACGTTCCTAGAGAACTGATAATGGGTTGTTCGAGGTTTTTATCTGTAGGGAAGGATCCGAAACATTCACACTGAGATGTTTGAAGTGTATAACCCTAGATTATGTTCATATAACACTGGTCCCGAGTGTTTCAAGGATTATGAACCACAGATAATGTGCGTATAACATTGATCTTTAGTTTTCAAGGATATGAACCCTATGAAAAGTTCATGTAACACTGATACTGAGATATTCTAGGTGAATGATCACTAGCGAACGTTCGTACAACACTGATAATGAGTTGTTTGATGTTTTTATCTGTAGGAGCGTTCCGAAACACTCTTACTGAGATGGTTGAAGTGCATAAGCCCTAGATAACGTTCATATAACACTATTATTGAGTTATTCGACGTGTATAACCCTAGATAAAATTCATATACCACTGATGCAGAGTTTTTCCAGGGATGTGATTCCTAGATAACGTTCTTAAACACTGGTACTGAGTTATTCGAGGAGTATGACCACTAGATAACGTTCCTATAACACTGGTCCTGTGTTTTACAAGAGATATGACCACTAGATAACGTTCATATAACACTGGACCTGAGTTATTCAGAGTGTACAACCCTAGATAAAATTCATATACCACTGATGCTGAGTTTTCTAGGGATGTGAACCCTAGATAACGTTCTTAAACACTGGTACTGAGTTATTCGAGGAGTATGACCACTAGATAACGTTCCTTTAACACTGGTCTTGTGTTTTACAAGGATATGACCCTAGATAAAGTGCATATAACACTGATACTACGTTTTTGACGGGATATGAACGATATGAAACGTTCATACAACACTGATACTGAGATATTCTAGGTGAATGAGTACTAGCGAACGTTCCTACAACACTGATAATGAGTTGTTTAAGGTTTTTATCTGTAGGAACGATGCGAAACACTCATATTGAGATGTTTGAAGTGTATAACCCTAGATAACGTTCATATAACACTGGTCCTGAGTTTTCAAGGATGTGAACTCTAGATAACGTGCGTATAACACTGATACTAAGTTTTTCAAGAGATATGAACCCTATGAAACATTCATACAACACTGATACTGAGATATTCTAGGTGAATGACCACTAGCGAACGTTCCTACAACACTGATAATGAGTTGTTCGAGGTTTTTATCTGTAGGAGCGTTCCGAAACACTCTTACTGAGATGTTTGAAGTGCATAAGCCCTCTATAACGTTCATATAACACTGATACTGAGATATTCTAGGAGAATGACCACTAGATAAGGTTCCTATAACACTGGTCCTGTGTTTTACAAGGATATGACCCTAGATAATGTTCATATAACACTTGTCCTGAGTTTTCAGGGGATATGAACCCTAGATAAAGTGCATACAACACTGCTACTACGTTTTCATGGAATATGAACCATATGAAATGTTCATATCACACTTATACTCAGATATTCTAGGTGAGTTGCCACTGGCGAACGTTCCTACAACACTGATAATGAGTTGTTCGAGGTTTTATTTATCTGTAGGAACGTTCCGAAACACTCTTACTGAGATGTTTGAAGTGTATAACCCTAGATAACGTCCTTATAACACTGGTACTGAGTTATTCGACGTGTATAACCCTATTAGAATTCATATACCACTGATGCTGAGTTTTCTCGGGATGTGACCCTAGATAACGTTCTTAAACACTTGTACTGAGTTATTCGAGGAGTATGACCACTAGATAACGTTCCTATAACACTGGTCCTGAGTTTTACAAGGGATATGACTCTAGATAACGTTGATATAACACTGGTCCTGAGTATTTCAGGGATATGAACCCTAGATAAAGAGCATATAACACTGATTCTACGTTTTCAAGGGATATGAACCATATGAAACGTTCATATAACACTTATACTGAGATATTCTAGGTAAATGATCACTAACAAACGTTCCTAGAGAACTGATAATGGGTTGTTCGAGGTTTTTATCTGTAGGGAAGGATCCGAAACATTCACACTGAGATGTTTGAAGTGTATAACCCTAGATTATGTTCATATAACACTGGTCCCGAGTGTTTCAAGGATTATGAACCACAGATAATGTGCGTATAACATTGATCTTTAGTTTTCAAGGATATGAACCCTATGAAAAGTTCATATAACACTGATACTGAGATATTCTAGGTGAATGATCACTAGCGAACGTTCGTACAACACAGATAGTGAGTTGTTTGATGTTTTTTATCTGTAGGGAGCGTTCCGAAACACTCTTACTGAGATGGTTGAAGTGCATAAGCCCTAGATAACGTTCATATAACATTATTATTGAGTTATTCGACGTGTATAACCCTAGATAAAATTCATATACCACTGATGCAGAGTTTTTCCAGGGATGTGATCCTAGATAACGTTCTTAAACACTGGTACTGAGTTATTCGAGGAGTATGACCACTAGATAACGTTCCTATAACACTGGTCCTGTGTTTTACAAGAGATATGACCACTAGATAACGTTCATATAACACTGGACCTGAGTTATTCGAAGTGTACAACCCTAGATAAAATTCATATACCACTGATGCTGAGTTATTCGAAGTGTACAACCCTAGATAAAATTCATATACCACTGATGCTGAGTTTTCTAGGATGTGAACCCTAGATAACGTTCTTAAACACTAGTACTGAGTTATTCGAGGAGTATGACCACTAGATAACGTTCCTATAACACTGGTCTTGTGTTTTACAAGGATATGACCCTAGATAAAGTGCATATAACACTGATACTACGTTTTTGACGGGATATGAACGATATGAAACGTTCATACAACACTGATACTGAGATATTCTAGGTGAATGACTACTAGCGAACGTTCCTACAACACTGATAATGAGTTGTTAAAGGTTTTTATCTGTAGGTAACGATGCGAAACACTCATATTGAGATGTTTGAAGTGTATAACTCCTAGATAACGTTCATATAACACTGGTCCTGAGTTTTCAAGGGATGTGAACTCTAGATAACGTGCGTATAACACTGATACTAAGTTTTTCAAGAGATATGAACCCTATGAAACATTCATACAACACTGATACTGAGATATTCTAGGTGAATGACCACTAGCGAACGTTCCTACAACACTGATAATGAGTTGTTCGAGGTTTTTATCTGTAGGAAACGTTCCGAAACACTCTTACTGAGATGTTTGAAGTGTATAACCCTAGATAACGTTCTTATAACACTGGTACTGAGTTATTCGACGTGTATAACCCTATTAGAATTCATATACCACTGATGCTGAGTTTTCTCGGATGTGACCCTAGATAACGTTCTTAAACACTTGTACTGAGTTATTCGAGGAGTATGACTACTAGATAACGTTCCTATAACACTGGTCCTGTGTTTTACAAGAGATATGAACACTAGATAACGTCCATATAACACTGGTCCTCAGTTTTACAAGAGATATGACCACTAGATAACGTTCATATAACACTGGTCCTGAGTTTTCAAGGATATGAACCATAGATAACATGCACATAACTCTGATACTTAGTTGTTCGAGGAGAATGTCGTTTTGATCACGTTTTTATAAGACTTCAATTGACTTTTTTGAGGGCTAGAACTTTACAAAACGTACAAATAAAGATTCACGATTTTTCAAAATTTCCACAAAAAAGGTCCTCATTTAGTAAGAATCTATCATGTGTGTCCCTACTTGATGTTACTTGGACAAGCATACGTGTCCCCACTTGATGTTATTTTGTCAAGCATATTTGTGTCCCACTTTGATTTTTGTTAGAAAGTGTAGAGCCCCTAGATAACGTTCTTACACACTGGTACTGAGTTATTCGAGGAATATGACCACTAGATAACGTTCCTATAACACTGGTCCTGTGTTTTGCAAGAGATATGACCACTAGATAACGTTCATATAACACTTGACCTGAGTTTTCAAGGGATATGAACCCTAGATAACGTGCATATAACATTGGTTCTGAGTTATTCGAGGTGTGTAACCTGTAGATAAAATTCATATACCACTGATCCTGAGTTTTCTAGGATATGACCCTAGATAACGTTCTTAAACACTGGTACTGAGTTATTCGAGGAGTATGACCACTAGATAACGTTCCTATAACCCTGGTCCTGAGTTTTACAAGGGATATGACTCCTAGATAACGTTCATATAACACTGTTCCTGAGTTTTCAGGGATATGAACCCTAGAAAAGTGCATATAACACTGATACTACGTTTTTCAAGGGATATGAACCATATGAAACGTTCATATAACACTTATACTGAGATATTCTAGGTGAATGACCACTAGCAAACGTTCCTAGAGCACTGATAATGAGTTTTCGAGTTTTTATCTGTAGGAACGATCCCAAACACTCATACTGAGATGTTTGAAGTGTATAACCCTAGATTATGTTCATATCACACGGGTTCCGAGTTTTGCAAGGGATATGAACCTTAGATAAAGTGCGTATAACACTGATACTAAGTGTTTCAAGGATATGAACCGAACTATCAAAAGTTCATATAACACTGATCCTGAGATATTGTAGGTGAATGACCACTAGCGAACGTTTCTACAACACTGATAGAGTTGTTCGAGGTTTTTATCTGTAGGAGCGTTCCGAAACACTCTTACTGAGATGGTTGAAGTGCATAAGCCCTAGATAACGTTCATATAACACTATTATTGAGTTATTCGACGTGTATAACCCTAGATAAAATTCATATACCACTGATGCAGAGTTTTTCCAGGGATGTGATCCCTAGATAACGTTCTTAAACACTGGTACTGAGTTATTCGAGGAGTATGACCACTAGATAACGTTCCTATAACACTGGTCCTGTGTTTTACAAGAGATATGACCACTAGATAACGTTCATATAACACTGGACCTGAGTTATTCGAAGTGTACAACCCTAGATAAAATTCATATACCACTGATGCTGAGTTATTCGAAGTGTACAACCCTAGATAAAATTCATATACCACTGATGCTGAGTTTTCTAGGATGTGAACCCTAGATAACGTTCTTAAACACTAGTACTGAGTTATTCGAGGAGTATGACCACTAGATAACGTTCCTATAACACTGGTCTTGTGTTTTACAAGGATATGACCCTAGATAAAGTGCATATAACACTGATACTACGTTTTTGACGGGATATGAACGATATGAAACGTTCATACAACACTGATACTGAGATATTCTAGGTGAATGACTACTAGCGAACGTTCCTACAACACTGATAATGAGTTGTTAAAGGTTTTTATCTGTAGGAACGATGCGAAACACTCATATTGAGATGTTTGAAGTGTATAACTCCTAGATAACGTTCATATAACACTGGTCCTGAGTTTTCAAGGAATGTGAACTCTAGATAACGTGCGTATAACACTGATACTAAGTTTTTCAAGAGATATGAACCCTATGAAACATTCATACAACACTGATACTGAGATATTCTAGGTGAATGACCACTAGCGAACGTTCCTACAACACTGATAATGAGTTGTTCGAGGTTTTTTATCTGTAGGAAACGTTCCGAAACACTCTTACTGAGATGTTTGAAGTGTATAACCCCTAGATAACGTTCTTATAACACTGGTACTGAGTTATTCGACGTGTATAACCCCTATTAGAATTCATATACCACTGATGCTGAGTTTTTCTCGGGATGTGACCCTAGATAACGTTCTTAAACACTTGTACTGAGTTATTCGAGGAGTATGACTACTAGATAACGTTCCTATAACACTGGTCCTGTGTTTTACAAGAGATATGAACACTAGATAACGTCCATATAACACTGGTCCTCAGTTTTACAAGAGATATGACCACTAGATAACGTTCATATAACACTGGTCCTGAGTTTTCAAGGGATATGAACCATAGATAACATGCACATAACTCTGATACTTAGTTGTTCGAGGAGAATGTCGTTTTGATCACGTTTTATAAGACTTCAATTGACTTTTTGAGGGCTAGAACTTTACAAAACGTACAAATAAAGATTCACGATTTTCAAAATTTCCACAAAAAGGTCCTCATTTAGTAAGAATCTATCATGTGTGTCCCTACTTGATGTTACTTGGACAAGCATACGTGTCCCCACTTGATGTTATTTTGTCAAGCATATTTGTGTCCCACTTTGATTTTTGTTAGAAAGTGTAGAGCCCTAGATAACGTTCTTACACACTGGTACTGAGTTATTCGAGGAATATGACCACTAGATAACGTTCCTATAACACTGGTCCTGTGTTTTGCAAGAGATATGACCACTAGATAACGTTCATATAACACTTGACCTGAGTTTTCAAGGGATATGAACCCTAGATAACGTGCATATAACATTGGTTCTGAGTTATTCGAGGTGTGTAACCTGTAGATAAAATTCATATACCACTGATCCTGAGTTTTCTAGGATATGACCCTAGATAACGTTCTTAAACACTGGTACTGAGTTATTCGAGGAGTATGACCACTAGATAACGTTCCTATAACCCTGGTCCTGAGTTTTACAAGGGATATGACTCTAGATAACGTTCATATAACACTGTTCCTGAGTTTTCAGGGATTTGAACCCTAGAAAAGTGCATATAACACTGATACTACGTTTTCAAGGGATATGAACCATATGAAACGTTCATATAACACTTATACTGAGATATTCTAGGTGAATGACCACTAGCAAACGTTCCTAGAGCACTGATAATGAGTTTTCGAGTTTTTATCTGTAGGAACGATCCCAAACACTCATACTGAGATGTTTGAAGTGTATAACCCTAGATTATGTTCATATCACACGGGTTCCGAGTTTTGCAAGGATATGAACCTTAGATAAAGTGCGTATAACACTGATACTAAGTGTTTCAAGGATATGAACCCTATCAAAAGTTCATATAACACTGATCCTGAGATATTGTAGGTGAATGACCACTAGCGAACGTTTCTACAACACTGATAGAGTTGTTCGAGGTTTTTTATCTGTAGGGAGCGTTCCTTACTGAGATGTTTGAAGTGCATAAGCCCTCTATAACGTTCATATAACACTGATACTGAGATATTCTAGGAGAATGACCACTAGATAAGGTTCCTATAACACTGGTCCTGTGTTTTACAAGGGATATGACCCTAGATAATGTTCATATAACACTTGTCCTGAGTTTTCAGGGGATATGAACCCTAGATAAAGTGCATACAACACTGCTACTACGTTTTTCATGGAATATGAACCATATGAAATGTTCATATCACACTTATACTGAGATATTCTAGGTGAGTTGCCACTGGCGAACGTTCCTACAACACTGATAATGAGTTGTTCGAGGTTTTATTTATCTGTAGGAACGTTCCGAAACACTTTTACTGCGATGTTTCAAGTGTAAAACCCTAGATAACGTTCATATAACACTGGACCTGAGTTTTCTAGGATATGAACCCTAGATAACGTGCATATCAGACTGGTACTGAGTTATTCGAGGTGTATAACCCTTAGATAAAATTCATATACCACTGATGCTGAGTTATTCTAGGGATGTGACCCCTAGATAACGTTCTTAAACACTGGTACTGAGTTATTCGAGGAGTATGACCACTAGATAACGTTCCTATAACAGTGGTCTTGTGTTTTCCAAGGGATATGACCCCTAGATAATGTTCATATAACACTTATCCTGAGTTTTTCAAGGGATATGAACCCTAGATAACGTGCATATAACACTGGTCCTGAGTATTTCATGGAATATGAACCCTAGATAAAGTGCATATAACACTGCTACTACGTTTTTCATGGGATATGAACCATATGAAACGTTCATATAACACTTATACTGAGATATTCTAGGTGAATTGCCACTAGCGAACGTTCCTACGACACTGATAATAAGTTGTTCGAGGTTTTTTATCTGTAGGGAACGATCCAAAATACTCATACTGAGATGTTTGAAGTGTAGAACCCTAGATAACGTTCATATAACACTAGTCCTGAGTTTTTAAGGGATATGAACCCTAGATAACGTCGGTATAACACGGATACTAAGTTTTCAAGGGATATGAACCCTATAAAACGTTCATATACCACTGATAATGAGATATTCTAGGTGAATGACCAAAAGCGAACGTTCCTACAACACTGATAATGACTTGTTCGAGGTTCTTTATCTGTAGGAACGATCCGAAACACTCATACTGAGATGTTTGAAGTGTATAACCCTAGATTATGTTCATATCACACGGGTCCCGAGTTTTGCAAGGGATATGAACCCTAGATAACGTGCGTATAACACTGATACTAAGTGTTTCAAGGGATATGAACCCTATGAAAAGTTCATATAACACTGATACTGAGATATTTTCGGTGAATGACCACTAGCGAACGTTCATACAACACTGATAGAGTTGTTCGAGGTTTTTCATATGTAGGGAGCGTTCCGAAACACTCTTACTGAGATGTTTGAAGTGCAAAAGCCCTCGATAACGTTCATATAACACTGATACTGAGATATTCTAGGAGAATGACCACTAGCGAAAGTTCCTAAAACACTGATAATGAGTTGTTCGATGTTTTGTATATGTAGGGAACGTTCCGAAACACTCTTACTGAGATGTTTGAAGTGTATAACCCCTAGATAACGTTCATATAACACTGGTACTGAGTTTTTCGACGTGTATAACCCCTAGATAAAATTCATATACACTGATGCTGAGTTTTGCTAGGGATGTAACCCCTAGATAACGTTCTTAAACACTGGTACTGAGTTATTCGAGGAGTATGACCACTAGATAAGGTTCCTATAACACTTGTCCTGAGTTTTTCAGGGGGATATGAACCCTAGATAAAGTGCATACAACACTGCTACTACGTTTTTCATGGGATATGAACCATATGTAATGTTCATATCACACTTATACTGAGATATTCTAGGTGAGTTGCCACTGGCGAACGTTCCTACAACACTGATAATGAGTTGTTCGAGGTTTTATTTATCTGTAGAGAACGTTCCGAAACACTTTTACTGCGATGTTTCAAGTGTAAAACCCTAGAAAACGTTCATATAACACTGGACCTAAGTTTTTCAAGGGATATGAACCCTAGATAACGTGCATATAAGACTGGTACTGAGTTATTCGAGGTGTATAACCCTTAGATAAAATTCATATACCACTGATGCTGAGTTTTTCTAGGATGTGACCCTAGATAACGTTCTTAAACACTGGTACTGAGTTATTCGAGGAGTATGACCACTAGATAACGTTCCTATAACACTGGTCCTGTGTTTTACAAGAGATATGACCACTAGATAACGTTCATATAACACTGGACCTGAGTTTTCTAGGATATGAACCCTAGATAACATGCATATAAGACTGGTACTGAGTTATTCGAGGTGTATAACCCTTAGATAAAATTCATATACCACTGATGCTGAGTTTTCTAGGGATGTGACCCTAGATAACGTTCTTAAACACTGGTACTGAGTTATTCGAGGAGTATGACCACTAGATAACGTTCCTATAACACTGGTCTTGTGTTTTCCAAGGATATGACCCTAGATAATGATCATATAACACTGGTCCTGAGTTTTCATGGGATATGAACCCTAGATAACGTTCATATAACACTGGTCCTGAGTATTTCATGGAATATGAACCATAAATAAACTGCATATAATACTGCTACTACGTTTTCATGGGATATGAACCATATGAAACGTTCATATAACACTTATACTGAGATATTCTAGGTGAATTGCCACTAGCGAACGTTCCTACAACACTGATAATGAGTTTTCGAGGTTTTTATCTGTAGGAACGATCCGAAACACTCATACTGAGATGTTTGGAGTGTAGAACCCCTAGATAACGTTCATATAACACTAGTCCTGAGTTTTTTAAGGGATATGAAACCTAGATAACGTCGGTATAACACGGATACTAAGTTTTTAAAGGGATATGAACCCTATAAAACGTTCATATACCACTGATAATGAGATATTCTAGGTGAATAACCACTAGCGAACGTTCCTACAACACTGATAATGAGTTGTTCGAGGTATTTTATCTGTAGGGAACGATCCGAAACACTCATACTGAGATGTTTGAAGTGTATAACCCCTAGATTATGTTCATATCACACGGGTCCCGAGTTTTGCAAGGGATATGAACCCTAGATAACGTGCGTATCACACTGATACTAAGTGTTATGAGGGATATGAACCCTATGAAAAGTTCATATAACACTGATACTGAGATATTTTAGGTGAATGACCACTAGCGAACGTTCCTACAACACTGATAGAGTTGTTCGAGGTTTTTCATCTGTAGGGAGCGTTCCGAAACACTCTTACTGAGATGTTTGAAGTGCATAAGCCCTCGATAACGTTCATATAACACTGATACTGAGATATTCTAGGAGAATGACCACTAGCGAAAGTTCCTAAAACACTGATAATGAGTTGTTCGATGTTTTGTATGTGTAAGGGACGTTCCGAAACACTCTTACTGAGATGTTTGGAGTATATAACCCCTAGATAACGTTCATATAACACTGGTACTGAGTTATTCGACGTGTATAACCCCTAGATAAAATTCATATACCACTGATCCTGAGTTTTTCTAGGGATGTAACCCCTAGATAACGTTCTTAAACACTGGTACTGAGTTCTTCGAGGAGTATGACCACTAGATAAGGTTCCTATAACACTGGTCCTGTGTTTTACAAGGATATGACCCTAGATAATGTTCATATAACACTTGTCCTGAGTTTTCAGGGGATATGAACCCTAGATAAAGTGCATACAACACTGCTACTACGTTTTCATGGGATATGAACCATATGAAATGTTCATATCACACTTATACTGAGATATTCTAGGTGAGTTGCCACTGGCGAACGTTCCTACAACACTGATAATGAGTTGTTCGAGGTTTTATTTATCTGTAGGGAACGTTCCGAAACACTTTTACTGCGATGTTTCAAGTGTAAAACCCCTAGAAAACGTTCATATAACACTGGACCTAAGTTTTTCAAGGGATATGAACCCTAGATAACGTGCATATAAGACTGGTACTGAGTTATTCGAGGTGTATAACCCTTAGATAAAATTCATATACCACTGATGCTGAGTTTTTCTAGGAATGTGACCCCTAGATAACGTTCTTAAACACTGGTACTGAGTTATTCGAGGAGTATGACCACTAGATAACGTTCCTATAACACTGGTTCTGTGTTTTACAAGAGATATGACCACTAGATAACGTTCATATAACACTGGACCTGAGTTTTCAAGGATATGAACTCTAGATAACGTGAATATAACACCGGTACTGAGTTATTCGAGGTGAATAACCCTGAATAAAATTCATATACCACTGATGCTGACTTTTCTAGGATGTGACCACTAGATAACGTTCCTATAACACTGGTCCTGAGTTTTTCAGGGGATATGAACCCTAGATAAAGTGCATATAACACTGATACTACGTTTTTCAAGGGATATGAACCATATCAAACGTTCATATAACACTTATACTGAGATATTCTAGGTGAATGACCACTAGCAAACGTTCCTAGAGCTCTGATAATGAGTTGTTCGAGGTTTTTTATCTGTAGGGAACGATCCCAAACACTCATACTGAGATGTTTGAAGTGTATAACCCCTAGATTATGTTCATATCACACGGGTTCTGAGTTTTGCAAGGGATATGAACCTTAGATAAAGTGCGTATAACACTGATACTAAGTGTTTCAAGGGATATGAACCCTATGAAAGTTCATATAACACTGATACTGAGATATTCTAGGTGAATGACCACTAACGAACGTTTCTACAACACTGATAGAGTTGTTCGAGGTTTTTATCTGTAGGAGCGTTCCGAAACACTCTTACTGAGATGTTTGAAGTGCATAAGCCCTCGATAACGTTTATATAACACTGATACTGAGATATTCTAGGAGAATGACCACTAGATAAGGTTCCTATAACACTGGTCCTGTGTTTTACAAGGGATATGACCCCTAGATAATGTTCATATAACACTTGTCCAGAGTTTTCAGGGGATATGAACCCTAGATAAAGTGCATACAGCACTGCTACTACGTTTTCATGGGATATGAACCATATGAAATGTTCATATCACACTTATACTGAGATATTCTAGGTGAGTTGCCACTGGCGAACGTTCCTACAACACTGATAATGAGTTGTTCGAGGTTTTATTTATCTGTAGGAACGTTCCGAAACACTTTTACTGCGATGTTTCAAGTGTAAAACCCTAGATAACGTTCATATAACACTGGACCTGAGTTTTATAGGATATGAACCCTAGATAACGTGCATATAAGACTGGTACTGAGTTATTCGAGGTGTATAACCCTTAGATAAAATTCATATACCATTGATGCTGAGTTTTCTAGGATGTGGCCCTAGATAACGTTCTTAAACACTGGTACTGAGTTATTCGAGGAGTATGACCACTAGATAACGTTCCTATAACACTGGTCTTGTGTTTTCCAAGGATATGACCCTAGATAATGTTCATATAACACTGGTCCTGAGTATTTCATGGAATATGAACCCTAGATAAAGTGCATATAACACTGCTACTACGTTTTCATGGGATATGAACCATATGAAACGTTCATATAACACTTATACTGAGATATTCTAGGTGAATTGCCACTAGCTAACGTTCATACAACACTGATAATCAGTTTTCCGAGGTTTTATATCTGTAGGAACGTTCCGAAACACTCATACTGAGATGTTAGAAGTGTATAACCCTTAGATAACGTTCATATAACACTGATACTGAGATATTCTAGGAGAACGACCACTAGCGAATGTTCCTAAAACACTGATAATGCGTTGTTCGACGTTTTGTATCTGTAGGAACGTTCCGACACAACCATACTGAAATGTTTGAAGTGTATAAACCCTAGATAAAGGTCATATAACACTGGTACTGAGTTATTCGATGTGTGTTACCCCTAGAGAAAATTCATATACCACTGATGCTAAGTTTTTCCAGGGATGAGATCCTAGATAACGTTCTGAAACACTGGTACTGAGTTATTCGAGGAGTATGACCAGTAGATAACGTTCCTATAACACTGGTCGTGTGTTTTACAAGAGATATGACCCTAGAAAACGTTCATATCACATTTAAACTGAGGTTTTCGAGGGAATGACTCTAATAAAACGTTCATATAACACTGATACTGAGATATTCTAAGTGAATGACCACTAGCAAACGTTCCTACAGCACTGATAATGAGTTGTTCGAGGTTTTTATCTGTAGAAACGATCAGAAACACTCATACTGAGATGTTTGAAGTGTATAACCCTAGATAACGTTCATATAACACTAGTCCTGAGTTTTTTAATGGATATGAACCCTAGATAACGTCGGTATAACACGGATACTAAGTTTTTAAAGGGATATGAACCCTATAAAACGTTCATATACCACTGATACTGAGATATTCTAGGTGAATGACCACTAGCGAACGTTGCTACAACACTGATAATGAGTTGTTCGAGGTTTTTTATCTGTAGGGAGCGTTCCGAAACACTCTTACTGAGATGTTTGAAGTGTACTAGCCCTTAATAACGTTCATATAACACTGATACTGAGATATTCTAGGTGAATGACCACTAGTGAACGTTCCTAAAACACTGATACTGAGTTGTTTGATGTTTTGTATCTGTAGAGAACGTTCCAAAACACGCCTACTGATATGTTTGAAGTGTATAACCCCTAGATAACGTTCATATAACACTGGTTCTGAGTTATTCGAGGTGTATAACCCCTGGAGAAAATTCATTTACCACTGATGCCGAGTTTTCCCAGGGATATGATCCCTAGATAACGCTTTTAAACACTTGTACTGAGTTATTCGAGGAGTATGACCACTAGATAACGTTCCTACAACACTGGTCCTTTGTTTAACAAGATATATGACCCCTAGATAACGTGCATATAACACTGATACTAAGTTTTTCAAGGGATATGAACCGTATTATACGTTCATACAACACTGATACTGAGATATTCTAGGTGAATGACCACTAGCGAACGTTCCTACAACACTGATAATGAGTTCTTCGAGGTTTTGATCGGTATGAACGTTCTGAAACACTCTTACTGAGATGTTTGAAGTGTATAACTCCTTGATAACGTTCATATAACACTGGTACTGAGTTATTCGAGATGTATAGACCCTAGATAAATTCATATACCACTGGTACTGAGTTATTTGAGGTGTATAACCCTAGTTAGAATTCATATACCACTGATGCTGAGTTTTCAAGAGATGTGATCCCTAGATAACGCTCTTAAACACTTGTACTGAGTTATTCGAGGAGTATGACCACTAGATAACGTTCCTACAACACTGGTCCTTTGTTTTACAAGAGATATGACCCTAGATAACATTCATATAACATTTGTACTGAGTAACGAATGAACCCTAGATAACGTGCATATAACACTGATACAAATTTTTGTCAAGGGATATGAACCCTATAAAACGTTCATATAACACTGATACTCAGATATTCTAGGTGTATGACCACTAGCGTACGTTTCAACAACACTGATAATGAGTTGTTCGAGGTTTTTATCTGTAGGAACGTTCTTAACACTCTGTTTTTTAGATGTTTGGAGTGTATAGCCCTATATAACGTTCATATAACACTGATACTGAGATATTCTAGGAGAATGACAACTAGCGAACGTTCCTAAAACACTGATAATGATTTGTTCGACGTTTTGTGTCTGCACGTAACGTTCTGAAACTCTCTTACTGAGATGTTTGTAGTGTATAACCCATAGATAACGTTCATATAACACTGGTCCTTGGTTTTCCAGGGATATGAAACCGATATAACGTGCATATAACACTAATACTTTTTAGGAGTACTAGTATGTCATTTGGATCACGTTTTATAAGACTTGAATTGACTTTTGAGGGCTATACCTATACAAAACGTACAAATAAAGATTCACGATTTCTCAAAATGTCCACTTAAAAGGTCCTCATTTAGTAAGAATCTATCATGTGTGTCCCCAATTGACGTTACTTTGCCAGGCATACGTGTCCCCACTTGATTTTACTTGGTCCAGCATATTTGTGTCCCAGTTTGATTTTTGTTAGAAAGTGTATAACCCTAGATAACGTTCATATAACACTGGTACTGAGTTATTCGAGGTGTATTACCCTAGATAAAATTCAAATACCACTGATGCTGAGTTTTATGGGATTTGATCCTAGATAACATTCTTAAACACTAGAAGTGAGTTATTCGAGGAGTATAACCACTAGGTAACTTTCCTATAACACGGGTCCTATGTTTTACAAGAGATATGACCCAGAAATAACGTTAATAAAACACTGGTCCTGAGTTTTTCAAGGGATATGAACCCTAGATAACGTGCATATAACACTGATACTAAGTTTTTCAAGGGATATGAACCCTATTATACGTTCATATAACACTGATACTGAGATATTCTAGGTGAATGACCACTAGCGAACGTTCCTACAACACTGATAATGAGTTGTTCGATGTTTTTTATCGGTAGAGAACGTTCTGAAACACTCTTACTGAAATGTTTGGAGTGTATTACCCCTAGATAAAATTCATATACAACTGGTGCTGAGTTTTTCCAGGGATATGATCCCTGGATAACGTTCTTAAACACTGGTACTGAGTTATTCGAGGAGTATGACCACTAGGTAACTTTCCTATAGCACTGGTCTTGTGTTTTCCAAGGGATATGACCCCTAGATAATGTTCATATAACACTGGTCCTGAGTATTTCATGGAATATGAACCCTAGATAAAGTGCATATAACACTGCTACTACGTTTTTCATGGGATATGAACCATATGAAACGTTCATATAACACTTATACTGAGATATTCTAGGTGAATGCCACTAGCTAACGTTCATACAACACTGATAATCAGTTTTCCGAGGTTTTATATCTGTAGGAACGTTCCGAAACACTCATACTGAGATGTTAGAAGTGTATAACCCTTAGATAACGTTCATATAACACTGATACTGAGATATTCTAGGAGAACGACCACTAGCGAATGTTCCTAAAACACTGATAATGCGTTGTTCGACGTTTTGTATCTGTAGGGAACGTTCCGACACAACCATACAGCTGAAATGTTTGAAGTGTATAAACCCTAGATAAAGGTCATATAACACTGGTACTGAGTTATTCGATGTGTTTTACCCTAGAGAAAATTCATATACCACTGATGCTAAGTTTTTCCAGGGATGAGATCCTAGATAACGTTCTGAAACACTGGTACTGAGTTATTCGAGGAGTATGACAAGTAGATAACGTTCCTATAACACTGGTCGTGTGTTTTACAAGAGATATGACCCTAGAAAACGTTCATATCACATTTAAACTGAGGTTTTCAAGGGAATGACTCTAATAAAACGTTCATATAACACTGATACTGAGATATTCTAAGTGAATGACCACTAGCAAACGTTCCTACAGCACTGATAATGAGTTGTTCGAGGTTTTTATCTGTAGAAACGATCAGAAACACTCATACTGAGATGTTTGAAGTGTATAACCCTAGATAACGTTCATATAACACTAGTCCTGAGTTTTTAATGGATATGAACCCTAGATAACGTCGGTATAACACGGATACTAAGTTTTTAAAGGATATGAACTCTATAAAACGTTCATATACCACTGATACTGAGATATTCTAGGTGAATGACCACTAGCGAACGTTGCTACAACACTGATAATGAGTTGTTCGAGGTTTTTTATCTGTAGGGAGCGTTCCGAAACACTCTTACTGAGATGTTTGAAGTGTACTAGCCCTTAATAACGTTCATATAACACTGATACTGAGATATTCTAGGTGAATGACCACTAGTGAACGTTCCTAAAACACTGATACTGAGTTGTTTGATGTTTTGTATCTGTAGGAACTTTCCAAAACACGCCTACTGATATGTTTGAAGTGTATAACCCTAGATAACGTTCATATAACACTGGTTCTGAGTTATTCGAGGTGTATAACCCTGAAGAAAATTCATTTACCACTGATGCCGAGTTTTCCCAGGATATGATCCTAGATAACGCTTTTAAACACTTGTACTGAGTTATTCGAGGAGTATGACCACTAGATAACGTTCCTACAACACTGGTCCTTTGTTTAACAAGATATATGACCCTAGATAACGTGCATATAACACTGATACTAAGTTTTCAAGGGATATGAACCGTATTATACGTTCATACAACACTGAAACTGAGATATTCTAGGTGAATGACCACTAGCGAACGTTCCTACAACACTGATAATGAGTTCTTCGAGGTTTTGATCGGTATGAACGTTCTGAAACACTCTTACTGAGATGTTTGAAGTGTATAACCCTTAATAACGTTCATATAACACTGGTACTGAGTTATTCGAGATGTATAGACCCTAGATAAATTCATATACCACTGGTACTGAGTTATTTGAGGTGTATAACCCCAATAGTTAGAATTCATATACCACTGATGCTGAGTTTTCAAGAGATGTGATCCTAGATAACGCTCTTAAACACTTGTACTGAGTTATTCGAGGAGTATGACCACTAGATAACGTTCCTACAACACTGGTCCTTTGTTTTACAAGAGATATGACCCTAGATAACATTCATATAACATTTGTACTGAGTTTTTCAAGGAATATGAACCCTAGATAACGTGCATATAACACTGATACTAAGTTTTCAAGGGATATGAACCCTATAAAACGTTCATATAACAAAGCTACTGAGATATTCTAGGTGAATGACCACTAGCAAACATTTCCACAACACTGATAATGAGTTGTTCGAGGTTGTTATTTGTAGGGAGCGTTCTGAAACACTCAAACTGAGATGTTTGAAGTTTATAACCCTAGATAACGTTTATATAACACTGATGCCGAGATATTCTAGGAAAATTACCCTAGAATACAGGTCCGTATACAAAATTTCATCTTCATGAGTTAGTTCATCTGAATAGAAACCGCTACCAATGGTTTTATTACAGAAGATGATCTCATTTTGATGCTTTCTATTGACACGTTAATGTCCCCACTTAAATATCTTTGATAAGATGAAATGTCCTCATTTAGAAATCTCATATCATACTGTGTGTCCCCATTTAGTTCACGAAATAAATGTCATTAATAGTCCCCATTTAGAAAGCTCATATCATACATTTGTGTATAATTTGTGTGTCCCCATTTAGTTCACTTAATTTATGTCATCCAAATGACATTTCTCAGCTACCAACTGTTACATGCGAGTATAATAAGTTCTTTTGTAAGCAAATCTGATATCAAATTAAACACAAGACCAACACGAAAGAAGTCCCATTTGATCGTGTTGTAGCAGGTGTCCCACTTGACACCTTAGACATGTATGTGTGTGTGTGTGTGTGTGTAGTGCATTATTAATGTATGTCCTCTCTATACTGATAATTGAAATATTATGCGGTAGAGTTTGATTGAAATATAATAAATCAGTGCATGTGTGTCTGTTTGTACAGTGTATTATTAATGTATGTCCTCTTATCCTGATAATTGAAATATTATGCTGTAGAGTTTGATTGAAATGTAATAAATCTGTGTGTGTACGGTGTATGATTAGTGACTGTTCTCCGTATAATGATAAAAAAAAGTATGATGTTGTAGTTTTTGAAGGGATATTTGTTTTCCCTACATGACAATAATATCCTTAAGGACAAAAATTATTAAAGTGCTATAGGATTTTTTTTCTTCTCCAGCATGATACCATTGTTAAATTAATCACATAGGATTAACATTTTTCCTCTAAGAGAAATAAACGTTCTTCCGCTTTTTTTTTTTTTTTTTTTTTTTTTAAACATTCCTATAGAGAAAATAAATCCTTAGGGATTAAATGATATCTTGTAGGATTAAAATAATCCTTTGAGATTAAAATTATTCTTACTGGATTTTTTTTCTAGAAAACATTCCAAAGGGAAAAAATAACTTATGTCCTACAGGACTACAAATAGTCCAACGGAAAAATGTATCCTATAAGATAACAATCAATTTCCCTGGTGATAAGAAATTGTTTATTACTTGAAAATATCTAATATAAAGTTACTATATACATATTAGTGGAGCGGCGGAGAGGACAATTTTAGAAATTTAAATTACCTACGGACCTCATGGCATTATAATAGCTCATTGGAAAGCTTAAATCGTGTACATTTTGAAAAGATGTGTCGTAAATATGAAAGCTGGTGCCACCATGCCTTAAATCAAGATCAAAGGTCATCACTAAAAAATTCCTATTTTAATCTAAAGAAACAAACTGCAGATTTTTTCAAAATCAATAATCCATTCAATAAACTATACATACAAGTAGTATTATTCATCAATGAATTTTGCACTGCGACAGGAATATGAGTGTATACTGGATAGGGACAAACATTTTGCCTTGCAACAGGCCACCTGCGACTCTTTTACCAAGAAATCTTACGACTAAAACTGATCGTAAGTTATACTGAAATATTTATGACTTACGAGTATTTTTCTCGTACTATTGTTTTAGAAATGAGTCGCTGCTCCTTGTTTAAGCATGCTGCCTGTACACGAACAAACAATGTCTTGTAGAGAATCTGATGTCATTTGTCCTTAAAATAAAACTAGAAATAATTGAAGGAACTATCCGAAAATAGTTTTAAATGTATGAAGGTTTTGATTTACTTTCAATTTTCATATATTTTTTTACCAGGCTTCAACTTATGAAGAACTTGCATTTCAAATCTACGTGCAAACATATCTTACGACTTCTATGGACATCCATGATAAATGTTTAATATTGTGTCTGATCTTTTTTTACTTGTATATGAATATTTAAGGATTTTGACCTTTAACAAACATCACAGATATTCACGGTTTTCTATATAAAATAAGAAGATGTGGTATGATTGACATGGAGACAACTCTCCTACAAAGACTACATGACGAAGAAGTCAACAATTATAGGTCACCGTAAGGACTTTAAAAATAGCAAAATCCATACCGCGTAGTAAGCTACTTTATTCTTTATATTCTATATTAACTGACTGGACCTAATCGTGACATGGATATCTTCCTCTTTAAATAAACAAACAATGTACACCTCAAAAGATGGGCTCTGTCTTTTGTGGGAACACGTGATAGTGTCTATAATGGTAGGTTGGTGTATTAGCGCTAAAGCAGCAGAATTCCATTACCAGCGTATAACTGAAAGCACAACACACGGTGTTAACTTTCAACGAATCTCGTAGATTCGTAGATACATTACCTCTTGGATACAGGTCAAAGAGGATGCCACCGTAGAAAATACTTTTGACAACTTTCATGCCAAACAATTTTATTTTCCGTTTTTTTTTTTTTTTCGATTTTAGGAGCACGTCGGGTACACTCCCATTTGAATCCGCTTTGTCTGTATCCCCATAGCAGCGCAGTAAGGAAAAAAAAAGGAGCCCGAATGAAGTATTGCTGCCTACACGAATATATGTATGAATATGATTTCAGTGCCCAAAAAGGGCTAGTTTTTCTGGTATTACTCAATCAATAAAAAGTATAAATTATAAACTAGAACACTTGTAGCTATCCTCTTCTGTTTAAATTCACTTTTGAAAGGAGAGTTAACATATAATAGTAATGACATTATTTGAAGAACACCAGTCTAGTTTGTCTATATGCACCAATTATTAAAAAAAGAGTTACATTAGGTAAAGACTTGTCTTCAAGTGTTCTGTCCTAATTTTGCTCTCATTCAAACAGTGGGTAAACTTGTTCAATGAATATCTCCTTTAAATACTCTTTTGTGGTTAGACCGTTCACTGCGAGGAATCTATTGACTATACGAGTTTACAAAAACAAGTTGCTTTCTTTAAAAAAAGAAAAGCAATACGTGAACCTAAGACCGCTGACTGGTCACCAAAAGATTGTTTATGAATTTGTGTTTCCATTTTAATTGAAATAATTGAATGCGAATAGAAGAAGATAATGATGAAGTTTAACTACCTTTATTAAAAACATGTTTTAGTGTGTACATTCTTGCACAAGTCAGTTGAAAATAATGTTGGATAGTTGTGAATACAAATGTGTATATATACAGCTACTAATTGAACATACATTTTAAAGATCGACTATTTCATTTGTTACTTGGGATTGTACTTTTTTTCATAAACCTATTGCAAATCCTGGTTTGTACAAACCGGATGTATAATGCAAATTGCACAAACCAATTACATAATAAATTTAAGCACTCAGTTTGCTTTATAATCTGGATGCATTTATTTTTATCTATCATATCTTTATATTGAGCTTCCTTCATATTATCAACTCGTTATTGAATTTGTCTGTACTCATGGTAGATAATGTATAGATAAATTTTCCATGTGAAGTGAAACCCTGTGGCATGCAACTTTTAAGAATGTTTCGTATATATATTTCTTGAAAGTAACACACCAGCTTACTTTGGACCTCTTATATAGAGACTTATTTTGGTCTCATAAAACATCTCAAATTTTAAGGATTTCCTGATTTTCTTAAATCAATCCAAATATTCTACAGGGAAACTTGGTTTTGAAGAATATCTTATTTTCAGAAGTTTTATGAATACATAAACATACTCTCAAAAGAACCAATTTATATAAAAAGACATGTAGATATGAAAAGATACCAGGATTAACATGATGTACGCCAGATGCGAGTTAAGTCTACAAAGAATCACCAGTGACGCGCAAATGAAAATAGTTTTAAAAAAGCCAAATAAAGTACGAAGTTGAGTAATCTTTTCCTTAGGTAGAAAATCCTTGGCATTTCGAAAATGTCAAAATTTATAAAAGGACAGTTACTTCAAAAACGAAAACAAAAGAGAAACAGCTAGAGGTCAGAATAAAGTAAGCAATGATGATCGTGCTTGAAAATCACATGTCAAGCTCTTACTAACGCGTCTGGATAAGAATACGCATTTGCGTCATCACATATATTAAACTTATAGTTGAACATTTTGAATTCGGATGTCAAACTACCTACCTCAAGTGTTTTGACTCCGGATTCATTGACATTTTATCCGGAATTTTTGTGAACGCAAACCGATAGAGTGCGTATGAACAAGGTGTATAATGTGAATGAATCAAGACGTGTAGTATAGTTGGTCAACACACAATGAATATAATTTTCAAAACCGTATCATAGTACAAATAGTTAGATGCTATAAGGTTGAACTAATAAAAGAAAGAAAAAATAAATGTGGATAGTGTCCACATTTGGACACAGATGATGACACCGCTTGCATATCATATAATTATAAAGGGACATAACTGAAGAACGGTAAAAGTGACGCTACCCAAATTTGAACTTGATATGAGTTTTGTGGTAATAAGTATTGTGTGTAAGTCTCATAACATTTGGTTGAGGCTAACTAGAGTAGAGAACAGAAACTAAAAATTCAGCAATTTTTTTCTTTGTAAACACGCATAACCCTAGAACGGTTATGTATAAGTTTTATAACCTTTGGTTGAGACAAACTAAAGTTAGAGAACAGAAACAAAAAATTCAGCATTTTTTATGTTTATAAAGGGACATAACTCAAGAACGGTAAAAGTGTCGCCACCAAATTTCGTACTTAATCTGTATTATGTAGTAATAAGCATTGTGTATAAGTTTCATAACATTTGGTTGAGGCAAACTAAAGTTAGAAAACGGAAACAAAAAATTTGTACTTGATCATGTTGATCTTAGTTTTGTGGTAATGAATATTGTGTATAGGTTTCATAATGTTTGGTTCGAGCAAACTTAAGCTACAGAATGGAAACTAAACATTTTGCAATCTTTCGATTTATAAAGGTGTCAGACCACCAATTAAATATCCCTATCTGTTCAACCAAATTTTGCAATTTTCACAGCTTTCTAAATATTTTACCTTAAGTTTAACTTCATAGAAACCAGGTATATCCTGAATTGTACATGTATCAGCTTTCTGCATGCCAATTTTCAACATACATTTAAAGCCTTCTAAGAAAAAAACTGACCTTCAAAAAGAGGTACTCCAAAAATAATCCCTGGTTTTCTGGAAATCTTAAATTAGTATACTATGGAGCGCATTAATCCTCAATTTTAATGCAAACTCATGAACAAGTAAATTTTGGCTCAAAATGGTCTAAATATATTTCTCTTTCACCAAAAGTTTCATTTCTGCAAATTTGTTGGTTAGTTTAGGTAAACAAGGACATCAAAAGCACTATTTTGTGTCAGAGTAGGGCTACTTTTACATACGTTCTAAATTAGAGGGAGTAATTGGTGGTCTGACACCTAAAGAGACAAAAAAAGTGATCAGAAATCTTTTGTTTTGCTTTATTCTTAATCCTTAGTCAATTTGTAGTTAAAAACAGCCTATCTGAACATAATGCGACTTATATTACAAATTTCACAGCTCAATTTAAACTGACTGTAATGTATGACTTTGATAGAAAATACTTAGAAAATTTCATTTTGGACTACAAGAACATAAACTTTCAATATCAAGATCAGTTTTTATTAATTTTTCCTTGTTTGTACTACTACTTTAAAGACTATCCACAATTTTTACAATGAGTCGAGTAAAAAATCCAAGGTATTGAAGAGTTAAGGAATGTTGACCCCCCTTTTTTCACCTGGTGTCAGTAATGGGACTATTAACTGATCAAAAGTGCGGTCATGGTCATTTAACTGTTTTTATTGACTATCAGTCAATAAAATTTAAGGTATAAAACTTTCATTTGAGATTATAAATGGGATTTTTGTGAGTTTATGCAGTGTTTACATCAGGCTATGTTATCTGCCAAATACATGGTATGACGCAATGATACAAGGGGATAAAAATCAAATAATTTCATTAAATCTTCATGACGATAATTTTTTTGGGGTAGTAAACAAGGTATGTTTTAATGTCTAACACCACAGAAACAACTTACTGTCCATTTATAACAATTTAGGACATTTTTTATATGAAAGCATATTGTCAGGGTCGGAAAAGCTAAAAATAGCACAAATTTAGGTTTAAGGCTCTAAATTTGCAATATCTGACTCTTTGCCCAAAAAAGATTCAAATGTGGCTACTATCATTTCAATTGATCAGTTAAGACAAAAAAATCAATCGTTTTCTGATTTTGGGGTTTCACCGCATTTCACTTAAAGGTGTCAGACCACCAATTAAATATCCCTATCTGTTCAACCAAATTTTGCAATTTTCACAGCTTTCTAAATATTTTACCTTAAGTTTAACTTCATAGAAACCAGGTATATCCTGAATTGTACATGAATCAGCTTTCTGCATGCCAATTTTCAACATACATTTAAAGCCTTCTAAGAAAAAAACTGACCTTCAAAAAGAGGTACTCCAAGAATAACCCCTGATTTTCTGGAAATCTTAAATTAGTATACTATGGAGCGCATTAATCCTCAATTTTTAATGCAAACTCATAGACAAGTAAATTTTGGCTCAAAATGGTCTAAATATATTTCTCTTTCACCAAAAGTTTCATTTCTGCAAATTTGTTGGTTAGTTTAAGTAAACAAGGACATCAAAAGCACTATTTTGTGTCAGAGTAGGGCTACTTTAACATACGTTCTAAATTAGAGGAGTAATTGGTGGTCTGACACCTAAAGAGACAAAAAAGTGATCAGAAATCTTTTGTTTTGCTTTATTCTTAATCCTTAGTCAATTTGTAGTTAAAACAGCCTATCTGAACATAATGCGACTTATATTACAAATTTCACAGCTCAATTTAAACTGACTGTAATGTATGACTTTGATAGAAAATACTTAGAAAATTTCATTTTGGACTACAAGAACATAAACTTTCAATATCAAGATCAGTTTTATTAATTTTCCTTGTTTGTTCTACTACTTTAAAGACTTTCCACAATTTTACAATGAGTCAAGTAAAAATCCAAGGTATTGAAGAGTTAAGGAATGTTGACCCCTTTTTCACCTGGTGTCAGTAATGGGACTATTAACTGATCAAAAGTGCGGTCATGGTCATTTAACTGTTTTTATTGACTATCAGTCAATAAAATTTAAAGTATAAAACTTTCATTTGAGATTATAAATGGGATTTTGTGAGTTTATGCAGTGTTTACATCAGGCTATGTTATCTGCCAAATACATGGTATGACGCAATGATACAAGGGATAAAATCAAATAATTTCATTAAATCTTCATGACGATAATTTTTTTGGGGTAGTAAACAAGGTATGTTTTAATGTCTAACACCACAGAAACAACTTACTGTCCATTTATAACAATTTAGGACATTTTTTATATGAAAGCATATTGTCAGGGTCGGAAAAGCTAAAAATAGCACAAATTTAGGTTTAAGGCTCTAAATTTGCAATATCTGACTTTTGCCCAAAAAGATTCAAATGTGGCTACTATCATTTCAATTGATCAGTTAAGACAAAAAATCAATCGTTTTCTGATTTTGGGGTTTCACCGCATTTCACTTAAAGGTGTCAGACCACCAATTAAATATCCCTATCTGTTCAACCAAATTTTGCAATTTTCACAGCTTTCTAAATATTTTACCTTAAGTTTAACTTCATAGAAACCAGGTATATCCTGAATTGTACATGAATCAGCTTTCTGCATGCCAATTTTCAACATACATTTAAAGCCTTCTAAGAAAAAAACTGACCTTCAAAAAGAGGTACTCCAAGAATAACCCCTGATTTTCTGGAAATCTTAAATTAGTATACTATGGAGCGCATTAATCCTCAATTTTTAATGCAAACTCATAGACAAGTAAATTTTGGCTCAAAATGGTCTAAATATATTTCTCTTTCACCAAAAGTTTCATTTCTGCAAATTTGTTGGTTAGTTTAAGTAAACAAGGACATCAAAAGCACTATTTTGTGTCAGAGTAGGGCTACTTTTACATACGTTCTAAATTAGAGGGAGTAATTGGTGGTCTGACACCTATCAAGGGGCATAACTCAATAATGGTTAAAGTGACACTACATTTTGTACCTAAATTCAACTTGATCTGTGTTTTATCAGTGGAAGTCAAAATTAAACATTGCATTGTATAAAGCATTGATTGCAGTTGATTCAACTATAGTCATGGACAAAGGAAGATAACTCCAATTTTAAAAATTACTTGATATTTAGAAGAAAATAAAAATTTTGCAATTTTTCCATTTATAAAGGGGCATAACTCTAGAACGGTTAAAGTGACGCCACCAAAATTCAAACTTGGTCAGTGTTTTATGGTAATAAGCATTGTGCATAAGTTTATAACATTTGGTTGAGTCAAACTTAAGTTAGAGAACGGAAACTAAAAATTTTGCAATGTTTTCATTTATAAAGGGCATTACACTAGAACGGTTAAAGTGACACCACCAACATTCAAACTTGATCTGTGTTTTGTGGTAATACGCATTGTGTATAAGTTTCATAACATTTGGTTGAGGCAAACTTAAGTTAGAGAACGGAAACTAAAAATTTTGCAATTTTTCCATTTATAAAGGGGCATAACTCTAGAACATTTAAAGTGACGCCACCAAAATTCAAACTTGATCTGTGTTTTGTGATAATAAGCATTGTGTATAAGTTTATAACATTTGGTTGAGTCAAACTTAAGTTAGAGAACGGAAACTAAAAATTTAGCAATTTTCCATTTATAAAGGGACATAACTCTAGAACGGCTAAAGTGACGCCACCAAAATTCAAATTTGATCTGTGTTTTGTGTTAATAAGCATTGTGTATAAGTTTCATACCATTTGGTTAAGGCAAACTCAAGAACGGAAACCAATTTTGGGCGTACGTACGTACGTACGTACAGACGGACAAGGGTAAAACTTAATGCCCCCACCGCTTTGGCGGGGGCATAAAAAAAAAAGAACTGAAATTTTATAATAAACATACATTCCTGTTTGTGAACTTTTTTTCCGAAAATAGCTTAAATATAATATCAATAAACACAAATGTCAAGTATTTACGGATCCATGGACATTTTATTTATCAAATGAATCTCTTTTTAAAGATTATGAATATATTGCTATACAAAATATAAGCAGTGACTTATAAATCCCTACTAAAACAGTATAAACTAATTTAGATTATGATAGTAATCAATTTTGTTATGATTTATATTGTAAAACATTAATTACGTTTTTTGTGAGATGCAAGGATTTAAAATCCTTGTGAATTGAAACCACGCAAGTATTTTTTCATTCACGACCATTTCAAATTTAGATATTTAGCTAATTTTGAGTACGCATCCCTGCTCATTGGTGCTCATACGTTGCAAATAATTTTCATAAATGTGCCTTTATTAATGACTGATCAAACATATGGGACATAATGCACGTATACAATTACAATTTTGATTATATTCTATAATTATTAGGTATAAATTCAGTCTCAGTTTAACATTAACAATGAATATTCTCTTAGTCTGGTTGTATCTATTAATGAAATTATATATTTTGTTTTTGTTTGATTATCTTTCTGCTCTCCGACCACTGTGTATCCGACCTTAGATAATTATTTTAACAGAAATATCGTTTTCCTAATTTTCTTTATGCTTTCCGACATTTTCTCATGCTATGATTGAAAAACTAAACCTCAAATGTTAAACGTTTAGAAATAATCAGTTTATTCTGGGTAATTGTATGTCAATAAACTACCGTATTCCCAGGTTTATTAATACTACACACACAACCTGTACAGGGACCGTCTCAAAGCATGAATTACATAATTGCGTTTATCATTATACTTGATATTTAATAAACATTCACATTATTAAAAACACATATGTTTTGTGAAAAGGCAAATAGGTTCTAATATTTAAACAATTTTTTGACCGCAACTAAGTCTTTGTTGAAAAATACAATGTCACGTGGTAGCCTAGCCATAGAGGCACCATATCAAAGACGTACTAGATAACTACCTGTATAAATGATCGAAAACTTTCGAGACGTTCCGAGAATTTTATCCCGACTTCTGGCCGAGAGATATCGAGTGGCCCATAAACACATCCAAAACTCGCCAATATATAAGCGTGAACCCCTTAGGGGGTTCACGCAAAAATAGTTCTGGTAAATAGTGATAGGGGAAAAATAATTAAACAATAGGGTTGTCAAAATAATATCATACTTTTCCTTGAATTGACAAACAATGTGAGCATAAGGTTATAGGAGTAATGTATAAAATCCGGAGGTTTTTTTGCTACGGAAAAAACTTCAGGTCCTGACGGACCAAACACTGTTTACTTTGCTAATAGCTGTATATGTCACAGGAACATGTAAATTCTGCTCATATGTATGAAGCTATAGAGCAGAGAAGTTAAAGAAAGAACTAATACGACAATCAAATAATATTAAGAAGGCACTGACAGGCTTTCTTGCATAAACATAACAAGAATTTTGTTTAAAACAATATCGTTGCCTTTTATTTTAATATACAACCGCATTGGTGGTGTCGTTGTCTCGTGCTCTTCTCGCGTATTACAGAAGGACGTGAGGTCGATCCCAGGTCAGTTCAAACAAACGACGTTGGTATTTGATACTTCTCAATCTGATTGAAATACAGATCGATCCTGTGTCCACACTTCGCTTACAAGGATATGACAACACTCTGTTCTAGGTTCTGTTTTAACACTTTCGTGATCCTCCTGTTTTGTGGTAATCTTGCACGTCATTTCATTGGCTGGTGCGTAATTGCCAGAAAAGAAAGTATAACGGAGTGTTGTCAGATTCTTGTAAGCGGAGCTCGGTCACAGGATTTGAATCCTAATCAGATTGGTTACTTCTATGTCAATTCAGAAAACGACATTTGTAAGCGAGAGCAAAGACACAGAGTTGCAATAATTAGACCGTTATTAGCAGCACGTTATATTGCATAAACCTTAGTGTGTGTGTTATATTCATGTTTACGCGTACACACGTTTATTGTAATCATGTGCCATTATCTTAGTGGGTCGTTACAGAATTATTTTCACACAGTGTGTTTGTTTATGCTGTTCAACTGATTAAAATTTTGACCGATAATCAATTAATTGTTTAGCGGGAAGAAGAGAACACTGATGAAGTGTTATTTTAATTTTCAATGAATATGCAATAAAATATCTGATTTACTGCTGTTAACTCCTTGCCATTCTTACATGATTGATAGATTTTTCTTTGCTTAACGTCAAGTCGCAACTGTTTAATGAATATTCACCTAAAGTTCATTCTGACGGCAGATGTTGTCGTTTGTAACTGATTTCCCACCTTAATAAAGTATTTATTAAAGGACCGAATATTATCGATTGTACAACTTAACTTTGGATATTTTTACTTTCATGTTTTATCCTTTAAATTCAAGTTCAGTGTAGATAATGGAGACTAACATACTTGGACAACATAAGTTTCTTTTTATTCTAAATGAAATCTGTGTAGTTTTGACCGTTTCGGAGAATATACTGTGGTCTGGACATTTTCCTCTACGATGAGAGACTTATCTTCAAATTCCCTTTTTAGCGTATTGTTTTCTATTAAATAGATAGGTCACACTTTCTATTAGTAAATCCAAGTATTGCAAGGTTGTAGATTGCCTTATATTTATAGAATCATATAGTAATTCTTACATACCGGATGGAAAGTTCTGTCTTTCCGTTTCTTTATACTTTAAAAACAGAGTAGTCACTAGTTTAAATACCTTGTCTACTGATTCTATGAATTTGATTTACAACTACAACCTTTTCGGACTAATGGAGTCTAGGACAACTGCGTTGTCGGATTAATGAGGTGTCGGACCAATGGGAGTGAAATAGGGGTCAGACCTAAAATCCGACAATCATATAAGCCGACAATCAAATAATCCGACAATCCTATAGTCCGACAGTCCTATACTTCGACATCCCGTTTGTCCGACAGTTCTCTAATCCGACAGCCCGAAAGTCCTACTTGTGTTCTCTTCTCTAAAAAGATATACCTATAGACGTGTAATGTTTGTTTATAGTAATATTTGTTCACAGCGACAAGATCTTATTCCCTGTTTAAAAGAAGATGTCTCCACAAGAGACCGAATGACATAGAAGCTAACAATTACGGGTAACCGTACGGCCATCAACAATAAGCAAAACCCTACCACATTGTCAGCTTTAAAAGTCTCGAAATGAAAATAATTGACAATTCAAACGAGAACTGATTTATGTACAAAATAATGAACGAAAACAAATATGATATACAGAAACATAACAACAAACGTAAACCACTGAATTACAGGCTCCTGTCGCGTGGACTCATTCCATTTGAAGACACTAAGTTGCTATTTCTATTTTTGCACTGCACAACCAGAGGCGGATTCAGGAGGAGGTGGCATTTTCATTGGAAACTATATTATTTTTAAGCATAAAATCTATGTACAAAATATTTTGACTCGCACCGCTCGTCGCTTTTATTGCAGCAATTACTATATTTGAAAAATTCTGGATCCGCCTCTGACAAAACCAAGAAGACATGAAATATTGGTAAACCTTATCACTTTTTTTTCTTTTGGTATCAAAAGAGCTTGCTTTCAGTAACTGCGGGCATTCATTTTTTTTTAATTTATCTTTTTGTGTCCTCATGTTATTTGTGTTGAGATGTTTCCTTGGTTCATTGGAAACAATCAGTACTGGCTTTACTATGCACTTGAAAATGTTTGTATGTTTAATTTCACCTCTAACCACTAGTAGGAAGCTGATTTGGATAATAGATAAATAATTTAACTCATCGCATGTTATATTCACTTAGCCGGTAGCCGAGTGGTCTAAGTAATCGAACTACTGTATCACTAGCCTGCAGAGATGGGTTCGATTACTTTCAATGTAATTGATTAAATTACAATTACTTTGTCAATTGTACGATTAAATTAAATTAATGATTACACCATTTCTCAAAGTAACTAATTGAATTAATGATTGCATTGGCAAGTAATCATGATTACATCTGATTACAATGAATTTCAAAATAATCTTTTGAATGATGTTAATGAATTAAGGTTATAACTGTAACACTTTTGAGAAAGGATTTTATTTAATATGTTATTAAATAATAACTTCAAACTTTACATATATGATCTCCTTTTCACAATGAAAATCATCTAATTCACTGTACACATATTTAGCTAAAAATGCTGGTATTTACTCACTATGGATATGGCCAGTCTTGAGCATGTTTTTGCCAAAGGTTTTTGGAATAAGAGAAACTAAATTTCTTTACCAGTCAGTTTTACTTACTACACAAGTCATTTTTACCTTTCATCATGTAATGAAGTCCTCACAAAATAAGATTTAAAAATATCATTAAAATAACATTTTGTTGGTATCAAATTACACGTATATCCATATTTCATAATATCGTAACATGCTTAAGATAAAAAAAAAATATTTTAACAAGTTATATATTAATTAAATATGAATAATAAAATTTTCATTTAAGACATGATATATATTGACCATCAACACAATTTGAGAATTTGTTTCATTGTAATCAGAATGTAATCAAAAATTAATCAGGATTACAAGGTATTTTGATAAGCAATTGATTAAATTAGATTACATGTAATCCGATTTTTGGCTGATTAATGATTACAATGATTATTTGAAAAATTGTAATCAATTACAGCTGATTAATGATTACATTTACATTTACAATTACCCCAAGCCTGCTAGCCTGTCAACACTGTGGTTGTGAGTTCGAATCCGGCACGTGGCAGGTGCGTTCGAAATCAATCTTAATTGACTTTGATTTTCAGTTTTCCTACCGAAGGTCGGTGGATATCTCCGGGCAGTCCGGCTTTCTCGACCAAAAAAGCTGACCGCGCCGCAATAGCGTAATTGTGCTGAAAGTGGCGTTAAACACCAATCAATCAATCATTTTATATAAGTGCACTCTTTATATGTTGTCGGCACAATCTATAGATTACTGCTTGTAGGTGTACTTCGCATTGTGGATCATTCAGTGATCTTTATGATATCTGTTCTGTCTGCTGTCTCAATGTTTTCTGTCTTCGTGTCATTGCCCATCTCCGTTCTGTTGTTTTTTTCCCACATAAACGGTGTCTTGTCGTGGTGATTCAATGACTTAAAATGCTAATGTCCAATATTATATTATGTGACATTTCACATTCAACCACAAAATTATAGTCATTTCGTACCCTAACCATTTCGTACCTCCCATTTCGTGCCCTGGCAAAAACCATTTTGTACCCTGTCCATTTCGTACCTTGACCATTTCGTACCTCATGAAATATTAACATGTACACCATTTCGTACCTCATGGAAATTTTATATGTATACCATTTCGTACCTCATAGGAATTTTATATGCATACCATTTCGTACCTCATGGAAGTTTATACCCCGGTATGTATGCCATTTCGTACCTCATGAAAGGTTTATATATATGCCATTTCGTACCTCATGGAAGATTTGTATGTATGCCATTTCGTACCTCATGGAAGATTTGTGTGTATACTATTTCGTACCTCATGGAAGATTTGTATGTATACCATTTCGTACCTTAATGAAGGTTTGTACGTATACCATTTCGTACCTCATGGAAGATTTGTATGTATACCATTTCGTACCTTAATGAAGGTTTGTACGTATACCATTTTGTACTTCGTGGAAGATTTGTATGTGAGCAATTTTGAACCTCGTGGAAGATTTATATGTGTTTCATTTCTTAGTTAAAATAATCTCATTGACCTTTTGCTGATTTTTTTAAATCTGTAAAACTTTGTATTTTTGATATTTATTTCAAGTATAATTAGGTAACGCTTTAGTAACAGTTCGCATTTCTGCCGATAACATTAATTTTGTTACTTTGTAAACTTGTAACTATAGACATGCGCAGTACTGGCGTCTCGAGACTGGCGTATTTTTGTTTAAAAAGGTAGCATTCTATATAATTGGATTAAAAATGTTTATTGAATACACGTGCCATTTGAAATTGCGACGTGTGCCTAATTATTGTGATATATGCAATTGATTATCATAAGGTGTAGTTGAACCTAAATGTATACATCATATTTTTAAAACAATACTTTTAGAAAATATGCAATACACACTAAAAAAAAAAGATATTTTCCAAAAGTTTTTGAAATTTAGATGGTTAGATATAAGGATACAAAATAAATGAACTTGTAATTTCTCAAATTGAAAAAGCCATAGCTAGTTCTTTGATTGGTCACGTAAGGTGCAAATTCTTATGCAAACTGTTTTTCATGGCCTTTTTCTTGTGTAAATATGAGCTTGAGTCCCTTTTCACTGCATTTCCTGACAAAAACATCTGTTAATTACTATAAAAACAGTTGCAGATAATTATTCCTTTGTTTGTTAATTAACCTCAAAGTTTTTTGTTGAAAAATTAATTAAGGATAAATCCTGCAAACAAACAAAGTGTAATTAAAACTTTTAAAATTTGCTTAATCAAACTAATTATGGGTCTTTATAACATTTCAACGGCTGGATGCATTTTATTTATGTTATATTTAAAACAAATCATCTCAAAATATTTTATATCTTAAAAAAAATTATATGATACGAAATAGTTAACATGTATATAAAATAGGCCATGAGGTACGAAATGGTTTTTATCGTTGGTACGAAATGGTAAATGTTGGGTACGAAATGGTAATTTTGGGTACGAAATGGCAGAGGTACGAAATGGCCAAGGTACGAAATGACTTGCTACCCAACCACAAAACGCATTACATGTACGTGCATGTATTTAAACTGAAAATCTCGGTATCAACTTTGACACGATGAACAGAGTATTATATTAATTGTTCAAACTGTATAGGATTTAATTGGCATCCCATTACAACGCACTTTACTCTTGAAATTTAAACACTACATGTACCCGCGTTTTGACAGTATACTAGTATGCTTATTTGAAGGCAAGATCCATCATCTGCTGCAACACAGCGTTTGATAGTGACTCCTGTCGGACTATTGAACTGTCGGATTAACAGACTGTCAGACTATCGGATCTTCGGACTGTTGGACTGGCGGTCTAACGAACTGTCGGACTATCGGAACACCGGACTTTGGACGGTCGGAATTTCGGGGTGTTAGATTACAGCAACGCTCCCCGGAATAGCGGGGCGACCCTTTATTAAATATACACACCTCAATTATTAACTAACAAACGGTATTTATAAAATGCGTAAAAAGGATAACAAAATTATGGTATTCATTCTGCTTTAGAAACACTGTTAATGTCATATTGACATGTAGTAGTTTATTCAAATTCGTAACCTTTGGTCGTTGGTGGATAACTATCTCATTGGAAATCGTACGACATCTTCTTATTTTCATATTGTCTAAATTGTGCAAGGGATCAGATTAACAAATACATACATTCACAGAATGTAAAGTAATGCTTATCTTAAATGATAGGTAACTGGCCAGGTAAATTGGACGAATATAGAACGTTTTGGCTGATACGTAATAAACAGTTTTGCAGAAAAGTAAAAGTGTAAGTTTCAAAATATGCGGTAGCGTAATACGCTCACAAATCCATGTCTTAGTTCCAGTAAAGAAAAAGGACAATTATCTTTTTTTTTTTTTAATTTCGCACTCTAATAAAATTTATCCGTGATGCAAACATCGTCCAATATTTCAATATATTTGCATGTCCGTTGTTAATTATACATCAAGGTTATAAAGTGACCGTCGTGCTCGTTTAAATCCTGAGGCGTACCGAACACATTCTCCTCGGAACTAGTTTGTATGTTACATTTTTTAAATTAATCAAAACTATGAGTATAAATAGTTAGGTGAACCTATTGTTATTGCTCATTCTTTTTTTAAATTATTTCATAAATTTTATTTAAAAGAGGATGTCAAATTTATTAAAAAAAAAAAAAGAACAGTATAACCATGTCTACGTCTCTGTTCTAAATTGGGAAACTCGTGTTAAGAGGATAAACTTCTCAAAAACAAATGTTTCACACTCTACCATAGTTTAGTTGACGCAAACCGCATCTAGTGATTTGATAAATTTGTCCGGTGTGAATACACTATGGCCATAAAGTGAATGGAGCGCGTGATTTAGTTCTAAGCGATGTTCATCCGTACAGGAAACTTTTCATCCAGACTTTTTGTATGTCATATTCTTAAAATGAATCAATACTATAAATACCAATAGTCAAGTGTACTTATAATAGTAATTTGAACTCTGGTGGATATTTGTCTGATTGGCAATCATACCACATCTCCTTACTTTTACAATTATTGTTATTTATCATTCTGTGATGCACCTTTCATTATTCCAGTGATCAGAATTAAAAGAAAGTGTAAAAGTTGTAAAAAAAGTTATACCATGTCTATGTCTCTGTCCCGAATTGAGAAACCCATGTCTACTTCTCTGTCCCAAATTGGGAAACTCATGTGCTATTTATTGGATATAGGGTAGTGTTGCCAGATCTTTGAAAGTCACTGTTAAATGCATTCACAACTTTTCTAGACGCGAGTAATTTATTGGGTTGCTTTCTAATTAATATATAACAAACATCTCCTCATATTCGCGGAGCGAGGTAAATAGCGCCTGAAAAATCTGACTCAGCATGTTGTGCTTTTACAAAATCACAGTTCAAGTTACATATACATATGCTTGTCCTGATTTGTGTGTAATATTTGCCTTTAGAATTTAATCACCAGCCAATTATCCATCCCATTCAAGCAATTTCTTCGCATGCATAATTTCAGTAGATCTGCTGACTAAATGGGAATTCCTTCCGTGATTAATATAAGCGAAATGTGTGACGTTCATTCAACACATTGAAAAGTTCAATGTATCGGCACACAGATAGTAGATACCGGACAGATCCGAAAAAAAGTGTTCACACGTTACAAGTTATCACTGTCCAGCTGCTGACTATATCTGAAGTCATTCTGTTTAGCAGTTCTAAGAAAAGTATGACGAAAATATTTGTTGGACAAACGGACGGACGAACGGACAATGTCATTTCGTACCATAACCATTTCGTACCATTGCCATTTCGTACCCAAAATTACCATTTCGTACCCAAAATTACCATTTCGTACCATGAATTTGCCATTTCGTACCATGAACATAAACCATTTTGACCATATGGAACAAAATGCTTTACCATTTCGTACAATATGGAAAAAATGCTTTAGAGACAGATGACCAACCACCATACGCAGACACATCATCGTTCAATATCACCAGACGGTCGTTTGTTGTACAATAAATCCACTTGGAAGAGTGAGTATCACATGCATTGGTTCTATTTAACAAAACGTTTATCACTGTTTATCATATATTTAGTACTTAATACAGTAATTTTGTATATATAATAAAGTTTTTTTTTCCCCAGTCTGTAACACCTACCCTGTATCGCATACCCCGTATCGCATAGCTAAACCCGTATCGCATCAAGTGTATCGCATACCTCGTATCGCATAGTTAAACCCGTATCGCATCAAGTGTATCGCATACCCCGTATCGCATAGCTAAACCCGTATCGCATTAAGTGTATCGCATACCCCGTATCGCACACTTTCGGAACTTCTCATCTGTTACTATCCGGCACTTCTCGGATATTATTCTCAGTGGCAGACGACAACACCTGCCAAGTCACGGAGTCCCCGTTCAGTTTAAATGGGAGAGAGACTGATGAACGAACTTTCGGAGGACATTCCCCGGTTAGAAGACAGAATCAATTCCCGCGATGACGACCGGCAAGCAACAGATGCATTCGTGGCGGAGATGAGGAATGGGAACACCGTCAGAAAGACGAAATCAGATGAAGGAAAACTAAAAAACTGGCTATTTCAACAGAACGAGGAGAGAGAAGTGGAAACCATTCCTCCCCCTAGTTAGATTTGCTTCTTGCAAGGTTTTTTATGACCGCTAAAAAGGCTGATGACGGAGAATATGAGCCTGATACTCTTAAATCAATACAGGGCAGCATAAACCGATATTTAGGGAAAAAAGGCTTGACGGTAAACATAATAGAGGACAAGGAATTTAAACATTCCAGGGACGTTCTGACATCAATAAGGAAATGTCTGCGCCAACAAGGAAAAGGAAACCGGCCCAACCAAGCCGACCCTTTACTGAAGAGGAAATAGACATGTTGTATCAGAAAGGGTTATTGGGTGGAGGCAAGTACATACATTTTTTTTCCATGTTATGAAATCCTATAATTTATAAACGTGTATGCTGGTACTAAAAATAGATATATAAAAGATCAAAAATACATGTAGTTTAAAAAAAAAGATTGATTATCCATGTCCATGTATTATGCATTCGGTTTAACAAGTATCATGAACTCAACAGGAGAATTTCTGCTCCTCAGCAAAAGATGTTTACGCCATCCGTGATGAAATATTTATGTACAACTCATATATGTGTCCGTCCGTCTGTTTGTATGATTAAGGTTTAGAGGGTTGGGAGTACTTAAGTGCCCTAAATATACTCAATTCCGAACTCCCATGTACCATGCATGCCTACGCGTACTCAATACTCTTTAAAAATACCTGAAATATTGTGTACCAAGAAGGGGGGTTATGCCGCAAGGATGTAGATTTATATACATCCTTGTTATACCTTCTGCCTCATATGTGCAATTTGAAGATGTTATATTTATTAAATATATCATTTATTTTTCAGGAATGCAAAGTCTTTATCAAATACTGTTTTTCTAAACAACAGCATGTATTTTGGGATGAGATCTCGTACAGAGCATGAACATTTAAGATGGGGTGACGTGGAGCTCAAGAAGATTTCGTCAGGTGACCGATATTTGGAATACTCATAGAGGGCCACTAAAACAAGGACGGATGTTAACAGTGATTCGAGAGCATTCCCCCCAAAGATGTTTGAGGAATGGGGTAAAAGTTTTAACCATAGACTGTTTTAAATATAAAACGATGAGACATTTATCCACCAAAGTTCAAATAAAGTGGGTGTAAGCAATTATAGGCAACCGTACGGCCTTCAACAATGAAAAAAACCCATACCGTATAGTAGGCTCAAATAAAGTGGATGTAAACAATTATAGGCAACCGTAAGTGCATGTAAGAGATTGATTATTCAGATTACAAATATTACATTTTGTAAGTAATTGCCAATGCTTGTCAGTTAACATTTAAAAATCTCAAATCATGAAAAGTGAGAATACCAAAGTGTCAAAAAAGGGGAGAAAAAATGGGAAATCCATGCAAGGGGAAAAGCACGTCCGAGTAGACGAAAAGGGAAAAAAAAAAACAAAACAGCACATAAACAAAAAACTAAAAAGTGCCTAAAATATCGAACATGATTAACATGGGTATAATATGAATTATAATTATTATTTTAAATTTACAGGAAATCAAAGATGTCCAATCCAGATGTACTTATTGTATGCTCAAAAGCGACCTGTAAAATGAAGGGTGATGAGGCAAAGTTTTATGTGGGAATAAACAACAAGGTATCCAGCAGTGAATGGTTCAAAAATATGGCTATGGGTAAACACACCATTGCTAAAATAGTTAAGACGATGGCAGAGGAAGGCGGAATAAAAGGACGAAAAGTGAACCACAGTGCGAGAAAGACTGGCATACATTGTAACTACTTCAATACATAACGGAGTCCAGCTGGATACATTGGTGCAGCAGCACTCCGGTCATAAAAGTTTGGCATCCATCAATAATTATTCTAAATCATCAATTAATCAACAGAGAGAAATGTCTTCTGTCCTTACAAATTTCAACAAGACCAATACCATTGCTGAAGATAGTACAATAACTTGTTTTGATGATATTCCAAATGATAATGAGGATTAGCTCTTATTCCGTGCATCTCAAGAAATCGTCGAAACTGCTTTAAATGAAATTGCTAACTATGAAAGAGTACAAATCAATCACAATACACATGCTACAAACATTGCTCCAGAAGTTCCGTTTAAAACAATTGCTAGCACTACTGCTGATGTTGACACTTTTACTAATATAGATATTGCTCAAGGTTATAGACATCAATGTTTTCTTCCAATTATTTTGAATAATGCAAATATCAAAGGTGACGTTATTATAAATTACATGCATCCAAATGAGGGCCAGAAGGAAAATAAGAAACCAAATACTTGCAAGAGAAAATGGGTCATTTAGGACACAGATTCAGACTAAATTTTCATTACAAAATTATCAAAAGACCCATTCTCTCTTCACTAGTATTTTGTTTAAAAGTGCATGTACATGTATGTGTGTTAACTTTGGTGCAATCGAACTGAGGTAATAAAAGTATGGAATCTATAAATCACTATTCTAAAGCATTTGTATTAATTATCAATACATGTTCTTCATGTATGTACATTGTTTTTTTCCTTAAGTGTTTAAATAGCAATGTTCACTTCTAATTCCCAATTGTTTTGAATAATGCAAATATTAAAAGTGGTGTTAAAACATATTACATGTACATATATCAATATGAGGTTCTAAATGGGAAAAAGGAAATTTATAAATTACATGCATCAAAAAGAAGATGAGAAAGAAAAATCTGACACCATATACTTGTAAAACAAAATGTTGATTTATTTTAACAAATGACCAGATTTCTCTTTTAATACAAGTATTAAACCTGGTGTAGTTGTTATTTTGTTTTTGTTGTAATATGATCCTTGATGTGATATTATTGTTTTGTTTGTCAAATTAAAAATATAATGACGTTATATTAATATTTATTCATTAGTATCAGCATCAGAGTTTCATTATTGGAAATTCCAAGTGCAATGTTTTAGTTATAATAAATGATGGGGTTGCTCAAGCTCCTGAAGTAATCATGGTATTCAGTATGTATATATTTCCCCCTGGAAAAAACACATGTTAGTCAACGTTTTAGCTTCAAGCACTGTCCATAATCTTTGAATAGATGATACTTGGTAACATTGTTATCCACATTTATGTAGGAGGGTCTGGATGGGGTTTACAGAAAAGAGAATAATGGGCAAAATGGGCTAAAAAAATACAGAATAAAAAAATTGGCCAGAAAATGAAGACTAGAGAATAATGGGTTGCTAGAATATAAAGAATAGAGAAGAACAGGCAAAATTTATAAAGAATAGAGAAAAATGACATAAAAAATTAAAGAATACAGAAATGAAGCATCCACACCCTCATGTATACAAATGAGATCAGATTGCAGTATAATATGAAAATAAAGTTCACAGTGAAACTTGGTTAAACTTGACAACAAATATTGGGAAGATAGGTTGAATTTTACAAAAGGAAACAGCTGACAGTATCGTTAGTAAATGCATTTAAATACGCGAAAATACATGGTTTAAAATATATTATTTGCCAGTTTCATAGCTCTGTTGAGCATGTTATGAGGTTATTAGAGACATTACGATGCGGATGTATCGTTCAGTATGAACGATCCCGAATTTTGTTATGACTATCATGAAATGAGTGGGATAAGCAAGTAAGGAAGTTTATTAAAAAATTTCAAGTCAGCTTGAAAACTACATATTCTCATATTTTCGGACGATTAACGGATTTAAAAAAAAAGAATAAATCACGGATTTGTAATATATCATGAATCTGATTCTATTAAAATATATGATAAACAGATCAATACATGGCAAAATCTGTATCGCATGCTGTATCACCACTCGACCAATATCAGCCCTCGGGACCTTCGGCCCTCGGGACTGATATTGGTTCCTCGTGGTGATACAGCATGCGATACGACTTTTGCCATGTATTATTCTATATGTATCATCGCACTGGAAATTGGGTACCAACGAAGCGGAGAGAATGGAGAAAAAAATAAACAAGGTTAGAATTCCTATAATTTAAACCATTTCTACCGTTTTGATGAGGTTACGGCTTGTGAAACGATTTTCTAATAATTTTTAGTGCTTTAATTGTTTATGTCAACAAGGCGCAAACATAGGCAAGATTTTGTGTTCTACTCCAAAACTGTTCACTTTGTACCAGATCATTTCGTGGTCGATCACCCTCCGACCTCCCGCTGGCCATTTAACTGTTTTTCTTTCTTTATCAAGACACATTTTTAGATTTTGATAGTGTGACTTCATATTTACTGAAATTTGCTATCAAAAGAATATCAGTAAAATTCAATCAAGCCTAGGGTATGGCAACTTGCTCATGTTTACAGATTTACAGTACGGCAACTTGTTTTTCAACTGTACGGCAACTTGCTAGTTTTATAATATAAGTATGCCCTCATTTTAAAGAAATAGTACTATAAGTTCAAATACATTATTATACATTGGATACAAATACAATTCGCCTGACGGCATTGTAGATATATACACATATTAAACTACAATGAATTGTGGAAGTATTATACTTCCATGAATGTACAAAGTCCAATCAGATTTCTACAGCAGCATACGAAAAAATGCTTTCCAGATGTATACATTTTATGTCATTATTTTACCCGTACTAAACATTAAAAAAAACTTTACATGGAATGTACATTAATAGAATCATTTGAATTATATTTGTTTTATAGTTTACATTATAGTTCTTATATATCCGAGTTTACATCAGATATGAGATGCAATGTAATATAGTCAATTCTAATACGTTGAACATGAAAAAAAGTTTATCTTTTCTCCCAGTCATAAAATGTGTAAATCAAGCGTTTACAATTTAAATACGATACATATAACAGCGGATACATGATTTAACTCTCTTTTACACTTTTGCTCTCTCGGAACAGGTATTCAGTTGCCAAACAAGGACCAGTTCAAAAAATATAGCTCTATAGTTATTACACTATTTATATAAATTATTAGACGTTTAGTATATTCTTCTTTAAAAAAAACTGGTTTGTGTTCTTATGGTGTGTTGTTACACCACTGTCTCAGAGGAGGGGATATTTAAGCGCTAACAAACATGTTTAACACCCCCCCCCCCTTTGCCCACACACACACATTTTGTATGTGCCTGTCCCTAGTTAGGAGCATTTACTTTAGTAGTTTTCGTAGGTTGCTGTCTGTCACATTTGTTTTTTTTTTACATTTTGTCAAGTCGGTACCATTTACAGCTGACTATACGGTATGGAATTTTATAATTGTTGTAGGCCGTACGGTGACCTGTAGGTGTTGAATTCCGTTTCATTTAGACAATCGTCTCATTGACAATGATATCACATCACTTTATTTTATTAGTATTATTGACTTATTTTTAAAAGGCACCTACAACCAATGTATTAGATTAAACGCATATTTTGTTTACAGAACAATTGTAATGATTTTGTAAGATTAACTAGAATATCCGCGACATAGTGGGACCGTTTCTGATTTAAAGTAACCAACGCCTTATTTTAACCTGGATGTTTAGTATTCGTAACCTTTCTGTTTGAACCCGTCCTGGTTTTCTTACTACAACCGGAAACTACATATGATATATACTATCGGTATCGGTATCGGATTCGACCTGGAACTTGTTAATTATTGGTAATATTAATTATATGGAAAACAAAAGGGCCTTGAATGGTGTTATTTTTAATCAACAACATTGTCCTATATTAGCTATATATAAACAATGATAAAATTGAATTCTTTGATTCTTCGTTTTAACGTCATGCCGGCTAACAAATTGGACCTCGTTATTTTAGTAGTATAGATATGTAGTATACTTATCTAATTATACACTAGATATGCTAGAGCTAGACGTTATAATGCATCTTATAAGTTAAAGAAATATAGTCACATAAAATCTAATAATGGCTGGAGAAAATCAATTAAGATCCTGATAGTGTATTCGCATAATGGAGTGACCAAGCCAACAAATTTTCAACTTTAATGGACCACCGTACCTGCAGGCTAAATTATAATTTTTCGTTGGGAAAAATGTTTAAACTTTAACTTTTTACCTGGTCGTAGAATCGAAAAATGGTGCATTCTTTTCAAATTTATGGTCAAAGTTCGGTACTTGAGATTTTCAATAGAGTTAACAAATTTCACGAGGGGTTATCATGGTTATGCAAAATCAAAAAACAATATCCGAATTGTGAAATAGGCAAGAAATTACTCCTTTAATGAAAGAGTAAACAATAGCAATTCATTTTCGAGTCAATTTGATAAAAAATGTTATCACCAAATGGTCATTTTTAGGGAAATTCAGGTGGGCAACAAGAAAAAGGCAGAGTCGAAACAGAAAATTGCTTTCAATTGATTATTTTTTACATTACATGCACATTTAAAGATATATTTCTGAACTTTACGGTTTCATAAAAAGAATCGAAGATAATGTTGTTTCTATTTATTTATAAACCGGTTGCAAGCGGCAAATATTTCACTAAGTAGCTGAATAAAATCGTTCAAATGAAGTACTGTTGGTTAGCGTACAAATGTATATTGTTCTGTTATGAACATTGAGATTGTATGGGCATGGATTTCGACATCAGCAGCCTACTATGGACCCCTCAGAAAGAGGTGCTGCAAGGGTGCATTAACATGCAAAGTGCGCAACATTTTGAGAACACCGGGCTTCTCATCGTTAATACTTGGGTTTAAACATTCCGCATAGTCAAAGTGGTATCCACACTTCATGAGTTCTATACTGTAGGATATTTGTACGAAATAATTTTTCGAATATTTCTGTCTTTACATATCATGTTCAGACATCCTTTTCATCGTCATCTTCCTCAGAAATTGCTTGGTGAGTAAGATGATTCCTACATCCCGCATACCCTCCACACGATCACATACTTGTACAAGCCAAATTATATGTGTTGCATACACAGCTTTTACAAAACATGTTTTATGTCAAGCTCTTTACCCTTGCATGTACAAATAAGGTCTTGATGACTCTCTAATGACATTGGTCACTCGAAGAAAACCGGTATTTCTTCAAACATAGGTATGGTCTTTAAAAACAGTAAAACACATTCAATGCTTTCAGTTCTTTTGGATGAGACAACAAAATGAATTATGACAGTCAAGGAACGTCAATTTAGCTCTTGAAAACCGATAAATTTATCCACATAGTATCATTACGATCCTTATATGCCTGGTGTAGTTTAAAAGACAAATGTATCTTCTAGCTATTGAGCATCATTTAATGTTCTATTGTGCATTTGATCAACTTAAAACTATTGTCTGATCGGTTGTCAGGGGGAATTTCCGAAAGTTCAAAAATTCTAATTAAATATTTCGTGGAAGGGCAGACTAAACATTTTCAGAGGTTGAAGACTAATTACCCTAGATAACACACACAAAAAATGAAGTTTTTTTGAAGTTATGCATTTTAAAGGTCCACCTCAAAAGTCTGTCGTCAAGTACTTTTAGTAAAAATTTGTTATTCGAACACACTTACTCTGTTGTTATGACTCTTTAGAAAGGTATTTCACTTGACCCATATATTTCATTTTTTAGTACTGTAAATTTTTAATGTTATTATATCAACCTAGAGCCTAAATATGTAAAAATAATAGAATCTGAAGCGAGATGATGTATCAAATATTTTTCTTTAATACGTTTTCAAGACAGAATAATCAACTCAAACACGCCTGAACATAAAAAGATGTACTCGACTTTCTCTTTTCGATGAAATTATTGCCCATTTTGGGAATTTTTCCCCAAAAAACTGTCGTCGGGGGCAAAGATGCAAATAAATGCTTTATAAAGATCAATCTTTTATCTATCTTTGAAATTTTTTTCGGCGAAATTTATGCTCATGCACAAAAAAGATCCACATGTATTTGCACCTACCACAATCGACTGTTTTGTGAAAATTTGTCTATAATTTAAAAATTTATAAATATCTCGAAGCTCCTTACCATAATTTAAGTAAAAACACATTAATAAGACGCATAAAATCCCAAATAAGGCACATTCATTAAACTTTTAAAGTCCATAGAAACAGATGTAAACAATTCAAATTTACCAACTTGGCCTTTTTAACCTTCTCTAACAAAGAATTCCATTTCTTTTGTTTATTTTCAACTGGGTTTCCGCCTGAATTCACTCATGCTATGTTTAACTTAAATTTGTATTCAGTGACAAGTTGTACAGAACATTTAGATAAAGCGAATGTCCTATTTCATATTTGGTTATACATTGTAACCTCATTATGTCGAAGTCAAAGGGACCGGACTAAAATATTCGACTTATCCGAGTTTCGACTTATCCGAGGTCGAGTGTGTCGTCATAAATTTGGAATGCATGAAATACGGTATGAGATTTCTGTAAACTAGATACTTTGAAACGATCCCTCTATTTCTCCTGTAAACTGTAGGTGTCAATTGTCGGTGTCGAGAGTTGTTGAAAAGGTCTAATATTTGGTATACCGTACGGCCATCAACAATGAGAAAAACCCATACCGTATATTCGGCTATAAGTGTCCTAAACATGAAAAATGTGAAACAATTCAAACGAGAAAACTAACGGCATAATTTATAACACAATCATTTCCGAAGAACACATATTATAGACATGAATCAACGACAACCACAGAACTACAGGCTCCTGACTTGGGACAGGCACATACAGAACGTGGTGGGGTTAAGCATGTTTAACCCTCCCCTTACGCGGAACAACATAAGAACAAACTAAACAAATAGAATAGACAAAAGCACCGAAATAAGAGTACTCACAGTTACTGGAAGCTAGTGCAATGTGGTACGTCGAAAAACCGCTCAGAACCTCCTGAGTGACGACGAAGGTTTTTTTAACGACCTTGACTACCCATGAGGGTCTTGCACGGTCGGTCATATGCACTCAGGAAATGTTGTAGATGTGTTAGTGATCGTTGAGGGTATACATTCGATAGATAATTTAATTTTTGATCGAATAATTCTTGTCTAAATAAAATCAAAACAATATTTAAGAAGTGTTTATCGGCACGCGCCGTTTTCTTGGGATATGTCATGCATGACCGATGATTATATTGAATACCAATTATCATGTCGATTAGGTCGTTTGCACTTTAATAATTAGGAGTGAAGAGTGATGGTAATCAACAAAACAAAAAGCTTGGCAAGCAATGAAAAAAGGTTTCATTGGAAAATAAAATCAAAAGATACATTGTCTTTAATGTTAAAAAAACTGTTGTTTTGTTTGTAATAATTGAAGTCAGTTTAGAATTTAAGAAATCAATATATAGTCGAGAAGTTTTCTATTCAATTTATTTCATTTGAAAACGTTTAAAAAATATAGATCTAATGCATTGCAAAACGAGGCGCCCTTAGCTTGGAGATCAAACCCCCGTTTCAACGGTTTATTCCTTCTATTCCTACATTTTAAAATCTGGTATGTCATTTGTAAAAAAAATCCATCTAGGAATAGGAGGAATACTTGAAAACAAGGGATTAAATCAGATTAGGTTGTAAAAACATAAAGATAATTTACTACAGGTAAATATCCAATATCAAATTTGAAAATATTAATAGTAGAAAATATTTTTTTTTAAATTATAATAAAAGTTTGTTCTTGTCTCATTGAAATCGTTCTGTATCCTTATTCTGTTTTATCAAGTTTTTCTATCTTTTTTCAGAACTGTTGTGTTTTTTCCTCATGTAAAGCAAAGTTTTTGTCGCTGGGTGAATATATCAAATAAAAATTTAAAAAAAACATTGGTACAATGCCCCCCAAAATAGAGTTAACTTAAACATTGATGTAAGCAGAAAATTTAATCACCATACTATACTTTTAGCATTACTGTGTAACAACATATGTTATCCTACACATAAGAGAAAAAAATTCAAAGATACTAGACAGTATGATATGTTTAGATATGAGAATTTATCATAAATCAGTCCATATAAAGCACGATTTTAAGATCTGCCCGAAACGCGTTACAAGAACCATTGGAAAATTAACAAAATGCTAAATCTTTTCAATATACATGTGTATCAAAATTTATCAGAAAATTTACCTGTTAAAAGTCACTACGTTTGCGCGGATTATTTAACAAACATGTATACTGTGTTTTATTTATGACTGTATACATAAAGGAGATGGTCCGGTAAGGGCTAATTTTGGCCTAAAATTTGAAGTACATCTGACGAAAGATTTTGACATTTTTAAACACTTACGTGTCTACTTCAGTCAATTCAATTAGTTTATGTGAAAGATTTGAACTGATTTGGTCCTCAAGACGCTCAATTTTAACCTTGCATATGAAAAATCTATCAAATATCCCATAAAACGTCACTTTTCAGATGTTTTTTGTCAAAAATGTAAGTGGCCGCAGTCGTGTTTAGTCTCAACCTTTATATATATTATGTATTACCAACAAATACAACATATTTTTAAATATTAAGACTGAACACAAATGCGGCCACTTCCATTTTAGACAAAAAATTCTAAAAATTAGCACAAATGCTAAAATTTTAAAGATTTTAGTAATTTTGTATGAATTAATGATGCTAGTATCTGATGCATGTGCAGAATGTATTGTCAAAAAAAGCCAAGGTTTATGTAACAAAAGTATTTTACTTTCCAAATATAGCTAAAAGTTTACATTTTTAACAAATTTGTAAAAAATTGTATATTTTGGGGCCAAAAAGGGGTCTTACTGGGCCTACTCCTTTAGTGATTTTTAATGTTTATATAAACGACGTAAAGACTTAAAGACTTTTCTTATATATATATTTATCGATATCTGCAATGATTTATTTGTATACAAATGATATCAGAAATAAGAAGATGTGGAATAATTGCCAATGTATGTGCACAACAATAAACGAAAAACAGATATGATAGACAACAAACAACGACATAACTCATTTTCCTAATAAAAAAGAGGTAAAATTCAGGTTATTCTCAGGTTTAAATCACAGGTAAAAAGTCGGGTAAATTACAGGTAAATTCGCGCAAACGTTATACCATTTCTTAGCGCAAAAGTAATGCTTGTCATTTTCAAATTCGCACAAATGTAGGTTGCCCGTATCTACATATTTTCAAGACATTGTCATTTGGCGTTTTCCTTTTTTTTCTAAACTTCTTGAAACACCTCGTATAGTTTAATATTATTCATAGACAGCTTTCATCTGCAAATTTTATTTTAAAAAAAAAATATTTCGCCATTAAAGCTCATTCTTGTCAAGTAATACATTTCTTGAACGAGCGAAATTGTGAAATGATAATTTTTTAAAGCTTTTATTTTTATTGTGATAGCCTATATGTAAAAATCTATTTGAGGTGCAAAAACTCCAGAAACCTGCCCCTTAGCCAAACCAAAGAAAGAGATCAAGGACAGCACGTACTCAGGCAAGATATTAGACTTGGCAAAACAAATCAAAAAACACTTTCCTGCCTTTGTATGATAATATTAAATAATATATGATATGCAGTATACAATATATTTGTTTAACTGGTTGATGTTGTAGAGGAAAAAATATCACGATAAAAAACAAAACGAACTAGACAACAATAAAAAAAATATCAATTGTTATTTCCTTTATTTATGAACGCACATTTAGCTGTACTCATTACACATAAACTGTATTAAATACATGTACATTGAATGGGAATTTTGATTTTTGTCTCAATAATCGTAAAATTCTACTACACAGAAAGTAAGTTTATGTACATAAAACAATTCCGAAACAACTTAAAACATCGTATAATTCAATTCCATTAAAACACTGTTCTAAATACATGATATTCGTAAGCAAAAAAAAAAAAAAAGAATCCATACAATTTAGTTGATTAGATAATTCATGGCTGAGTAGTTGTGTAATCAGTGACACGTACTCCCGTTATTTTTAAAAAATAGTAAATATCTATTTAAGTTCGTTTTCAAAATCTACCAAAATTTACCACTTAAATAAACAACTTGTAACGAATATATACATATGTCCTGAATGCATATCCAATGACAATAAAGAGTCCTGAGTGCACTTTTATGTCCTGAGTGCACTGAGCGCAGTGTTAAGACGTACCCAGTTAAAACTGATACATAATTCATGTTCTCCCAGACTGAAGTATGTTACGTGTATACATTTTCATGCCCAGTCCCGATTGAAAATTCAACATTTTTTTAAATGACCCATACATGTATGTTTTGGCATACTTTAAAAAGAGAATCATGTGTTGCCAATATTTTCCTGGACTCAAGCATTTTGCTGGTGGCAATAAACAAATTAAAAGGTTAAAAAATATTTGCGAGAGAGAGAGGTGGAAATATTTCTCTTTGTCTATAATTTGGATTCAGATTTATAAGGGTCAGGATGGATTTGCATAGTTTAGAAAAACAAGGATGTGTATGTTAATTATTTCAACATAAGACATTTTTCTTTAAAATGTACGGATTTTACAGGTACAGAAAACTACATGTGACAACATTACACTACAAGTGCTGTATTACCTTTCATCTGGTCAAGTATGGTATGGGTGTGAAAATTGAATAACTAAAAGAAATCTTGACATAACAGGGGAAAAAGTAATAAAATTGTTATTTAAAGACTTCTCAAAGCAATAATGAATTATTTCCTGTCTATTGAACTGCGAGACAAAAATCTTCCAAATGCAGAAAATGGAAAGTCTGAAATGTCTGAGTGTGATGTATAATTTTCAACCAAAACATACATATATTGAGGCATAAATATTGATGATACTTCAACCTATAAAAGTCCTCTATAAAAAAAATAATTAAAATTATTTTGACTTTTATTATCGTTTTTTTTTCTGCTTCTGGTGCACACCTATAACGTAATGTAGCAGAAGCAGAGGAAAGGGACCGTTTGATAATCAATATATAGAAATGTATTCATCAAACGAGCCCTTATGTATGGTAACAAATCGATCGGTATTGACTGAAAATCGTCGATGTCGGACTCTTCGCATGACTTTAACCTCCTTTTTGGTCTGACAGATATTTGCCTCTTTTTATGGATCTTCTGAAAATGTGGCAAGTTGTATAACAATGTGTATAGTTCCATGTGTTTCATTTACAATTTTCTTGTAGTTCAATAAAATGTTCATAATATATACCAATTCTCCTTTTTTTCCTTTTTATGTATACATCAATATATACATGTATATTATACAAGTATGCAGCTGTTGTTAGACAATGAGGACACACCAACTCTTTTTCTGTGAAAATTAAAGTTAATCCCAGCTACCTGATAGCTTGTGACACCCCCTTTAACACAGCAGACTGAGAATCTGTTTTAAAAAATATTGGTTGTTTTTCCTGCTTCTTAAGAGTGAATATATCAATTGTAACCTGCTCATTTATGTTTTTCTATTGCTGTATTTGATATATTTAAATCATGTACCATAGTTTGTGCCTGCTTGAATTGCAGTTGTTCCATAGAAAAAGAAAACCAGTTATAGTTATTTAGATATTTTTTTGGTGAAATGAAAGGAATTGTGATGAAAAAAAATATTTGGCCTTTCATACCAAGAACTAAAACCATTCCAGTCATTATTATAGATATAGGTGAATGTGGTATAATTGCCAGTGAAAAAAATCCACCAGAGACCAAAG